>ML682063.1:1066541-1221934 GCA_007922195.1 Podocnemis expansa | reverse complement strand
AGGAGACAGGCGGTGGGAAGTAGAGAAGAAAGGAAAAGAGAAGGAGAAGGAGGGAAGGAGAGAGGCTAGAGGAAAGGAGAGAAGACAGGAGGAAGGAGAGAAGGGAGAGAGGGAAGGAGAAGGGGAAGGAGAGAGGCGAGGTCCCGGCGAAGCAGCCCTGGCAGCCAGGAAAAGCCCCGCGCCCCGCCGCCTCCTACCTGTAGCGCCTGGCCGCCGGCTGGGGTCTCCTCCACCTTCAGGAAGCCCTGCTGGCCCCGCCTGGAAAAGCGGAGAAGCGCGCTCAGGATGCGGGGCAGGATCAGGCCCAGCCCCCCCGCTCCCTGCCTCCCCCACCTGCGCCCAGCCTGGCCAGGCTCAGCCCCAGCCGGGCCCCGATCCTCAGCCCGCAGCAGCAGTGGGGTTGGACTTTGCTCTGCATGCGGGGGAGCCAGGGTCAGAGCCCGGCTTCCTCCACCTGGACAAGGAGACCTGGAGCTAAAGAAAACAGCCTGCCCTGCGCTGCAGCAGTAGTAGGGCTTTTATCCTCCGCTGCCAACCTGCCCAGCACTATGTTATAATGTGCCAAAGGAGTAGCCGTGTTAGTCTGGCTCAGCAAAATGAACAAGGAGTCCCGAGGCGCTGGGAAAGACTAACAAATCTATTTATCACAAGCTCTGGTGGGAGAAAATGCAATGCATAAATGGGTTAGTCTTTCAAAGGGTCACAGGACTCCAGGTTTGTTTGATATTACAGCGGTGCAACGGGGCTGCTGCCTAGAGATCCCAGCTCAGCCAGGCCCTATTGCTCAAGTACGAAGCATGCTCACTCTAACCCTAACGAATGTTTCCCCTCAACAATGCGGCTGGGGAACTGAGGCACAGAGGCATGAAGTGACTTGCCTCAAGTCACAGGAGAGAACTGAGGAACTGAATCCAAGTCGCAGAGCCAGTTTGGCACCTTCCCCCCACCAGCAGCCTTCCTCTTGGCCCACCTGGTGTTAGGGGTGAGGGACCCAGGGGATCTGGGTGGGATGGGGACAGGCTGCCCTTGCATAGCCTTCGGCACTGCCTGGAGCTGGCTTCAAATTAGAGAGTTTCCCAAGCTGCTGCGACTTTCGCCTGCCAGGGGATCCAGGGTTGGCTTATGCTGCAGAACCTAAGGATGTGCCCATGAGTAAACCCTGCTAAGGGTCTCCTGCCTCAGCCAAGCAGCCCACAGGTGACAGCAGCACTACTCAGCCCTCAGGATTTGCTATACACAATTATCCTGTGGAACTCCCTGCCACAAGATACACACAGCAACTGGAAGGAAGCAGAATTTTCTCCCCAAATCCTTCTTCCTCACCTAGGAACAAGCCAAACGGACAGAATTGGGCCAAAACACCCACCATGCAGCACCTCAGGGGCCACGTGTTTATGCACACCCACTGACAGAGCCTGTGGTTTGGAGAAGCCCAAAGTGGGCACCAGTCCCAGAACTGCCCCTTTCCCATCACAGTCCACAATAAACAAGGAGGGGGCAAACTCTGAATGCAGGTCTGCACCCTGCCTGGGATCAGGCCTTCCACACTTCACGTTGCACAGGGAGACGGGCGTG
This sequence comes from Podocnemis expansa, assembly GCA_007922195.1. Lineage (NCBI taxonomy): Eukaryota > Metazoa > Chordata > Testudines > Podocnemididae > Podocnemis > Podocnemis expansa. The sequence goes on along the minus strand of ML682063.1, from coordinate 1,220,359 downwards.
GGACAGGGGGTCTCAGATAAGAGCAGCGACACACACACACCCCATGGGTCATCAGCTTGCCTCTTCGGAGTATACTGCACAAAAAGCAACCCGACTGCCGCCCTTCAGCGCAGATCTCAGCCCTGCACAAGCTCGCAGTGGGGCTCTGAACACGACACGCCCTACCTCTGAGCATCAGTGGCCTCTCATCTGAAATACTGGCAGCGACCCTTGCCTTCTCCAGCCCTCTCTCTGCTCCTGCCGTCAGCTCCTGGGTGCAGGGGGCTCAGCAGGTGAGTGTGCAGCAGCTAGCACAGAGCAACCCTGAGCTCAGTCAGTGCCCGGCGGCACCGATGCAATACACATAACAGTTCATTGACTGAAGCAGTCAAACGTGATGGGCTGCCCTTTGACCTCCCATGAAAAAAATCACCAGCCTGTTGTAACTGCTCACCGTCCCCATCCCCGCCAGCATAACTTTGTCTTCCACGTCATGCTGCATTAGCAGGAGAAATCCACACCAAAAGAGAATCCTTGATTTTGCTTTCCTGCTGCCAGGCCCTTTGTGCATGTCTGAAAAGTTTAAATAGCGTCTGTCTTTCCTTCCCTTTGACAAGATTGCTCCCGACTCGGAGGGAACACCAGGGCACAGGAGCAAAGAGGCGTTCAAAGAGCTGCCATGAGTGTGTTTTAATAAAGTGAGCTAGATCCCTGGGAAAAGCCCCAGGCGGGCCGAGAGAAGGAGCTGATCAATAAATAAATCAGTGGAAGGAGGTTTTGATTTCAGGTGAGCGGCTATTCCGCCCGCAGCAGCTGTTTGGCTCTGCTTCCTGGCTTTGAAATATGGATCAAGTTACAAGGCCTGGGTATGCATGCTGACTCCTCATGGCTGCGTATAAGTCATTGCTCCAGCCAGCTCGTGAGCTAGTTTTGATCCACAATATTCAGAGTAACAACCCCAAGGCTCTCGCATAAAGACAAGTGAGCAGGGCTGGATTTTGGTGTTTGTAGGCCCTTGGCACTTTCACTCCAAAATGTGCAAAAAGAGGGGTAAACGCCAGTTGAATTACATCAATTGGCATGATGCACTTTAAACGATTCTAATGCTAAACCACATGATTTTCTTTATTTTTTCGGCTTTTTTAATTTTTTCCCTCCTCCGTAGGCCCTAAAAATTACATAGGCCCTAGGCACTTTCAAAACAGCGCCTAATGGGAAATCCAGCACTGCAAGAGGGCCAGCAACCCTCAAGCCATTCGCTGCTCTCATCAAAGCCACTTGAGCTAAAGGAGTAACCCTTCCAGCTATGAGCCACTAGTAGATTATTGCAGCCACTATACCCAGACACTAGGGCAAAATATGACCAAAGATCATGAGCATCTTCACAACGCTGCCATGAGGTATGGGAATGCTCTTATTAGAGGTAGACAATGGGGTAAAATTACTCCCCCAAATTTGCTGAATGGCCTGTTATTGCAGCTACATTTCTACTCACTGTCACCTCACTTTAGGTCTACGACATCTCATTGGTATGGATATTGGCAAAAAGCAACATATGGGCCCAAATTCATCCGATTTCAAAATCGGTTCGGGACAGAAAAAGTTAGCACCATGCAGACCTACAGCTCCAAGAAGGAATCCTGAATGATCATCACAGAGGATCCCAGCTCTTTGGGAAGGGGGTCTTTTTTTTCCAGCTGGGAGCCAGGAGTTTTGAATTCAGTCTCCAGCTATGCCTCAGGTCTCTCAAGAACACCTGGGATCCAGCAGGGGTACAGGACGCGGCCTGAGCCGTCATGCCGTGTAACTGCATTAGGCCACCAGTGATTTCGGAGACAGGTTGGCCAGCATTCGGGGCAGCAATGGTCGCTTTCGAACAGTCACCTGGCTGTGGCCCTGTTCACTGGCCACTAGATAAACTTCCTGCTTCAGTTCTTGTCTTGTCTAGGCACTGCCAGCTAGCTACTGCTCAGATCTTCCTGCTGCCAGCTGCCTCGCCGTACCATCTCCTTGGACTGGATCTCCCAGCGATCAGTCCGCTTGTGCGAACTCTGACGCCTGAGCAGGACTGCCCTTCCGCTCGCGCAACTCCCGGGCATTACAATAACCTTGGCCACATCACTTATCTCCCTGTACCTCAGTCCGCCTCTGGACAGTGGGCATAAATGGCTGAGCAAAATGAGGTTTGACCCCGAACTCATAGCCTGCCTCTCTCTGTAACACAACCAAAGATGCCAGGGCTGTTTTCAGGCGGAGAACCCTCTCAGCTGTGGAGACAAAGGGAAAAACCCGATTGATCAGTGAGAGATCCTGGAAGGGAACTCGCTGGTGCCGTCTGCTGCTGGCTGCAGACATCACTGCCAGCAGGCGCCCGCTCTCTCCAGGATATGGCTTTGCTTGCAGACACAATGAAATGCATTATGTTTTACTGATGCTTTCTTTGCCTTCTCTAGCCAGGATATAAGCACTGCGGGATGTGTACAGGCTTCCGATCGCAGTAGGGGGCCTCTGGGCTAGATGGGGAAACCGAGGCACAGACGAAGGCGAGGACTTGCTCATGTTTAGGAAATGAGAGGAAGGGATTCCTCAGAGTGCTTGCCACACTAGACCTCACTGATTCCTGCTACAACCGCCCCATAATCCTCCCGGCTCCCCGAGGGGCCAGGCCCTGATGCGCCCACTCCCTGCGCAGGCACATCAGAGTCAGTGGTGCTATCTGTGCCTCGCGGTGCTTCCCCGCAGGAGGCAGGAGAACAGAAGGTGTCCCCGAGCTGTAGAATAAACAGCTTTATGAACTCTTCACCTCCATTCCATCTACATAATGACAACGCTCCCTACGAGAAGTAACCAGCTGTTCCGGGGCTTGAAACGGATGCCAAAGGCTCCATCCAAGCCACCTCCATTTGCCTGGTTATCTAACAATGCAGCGCCTGGCCCTGCAGCTCCTAATTCAGTGGGTTTGTTGTATTGCTTGTTCAAATCCCCATCTGTTCGGGGGTTTGCTCCTTTCACTCGGAAGAGTGACATCACGGCTAACTTGAAACTAGTGGAAAACGCCGATTCTGGTGACAGAGGCGTCATGAGCACTAATAAAGACAATGAGATGAGGCACTTCTGCTCTAGCCTTTTCTCTGTGCTGGAGACAGGGGCAGGTCCCAAAAGGTGGAGTGACTCCCCCGGAACTAAGGACCACCCCAAAATTCATCATTTTCCTTTCCTACAACAAGGCCCAGTTCTTCCACCCGCCTCCAGACCAGTGTGTACGTAGCAAAAACCAAACCCTAACAAAACACTTGAGGGCACACACCATTCTCCCCTGTGGAGCTGATGGGAGAGATTGGGGGGGCTTGTCAGTGTGGTGGGGGAAGGCAGGGATCAGACAAACGGGAAGGGATTGAGGGTGAAGCAGGGAGAGTTGCCACAAGCACAGGAGCCAACAGTTTGCAGGTATTTGGAGCTGAGCAAAGGTAAGAAACCAAAGCAGACTGGGCTGGAGGATGTTCAGGGCCCTCAAAGAAAAAAAAACATGCTCACAGGAATGAAAGCATGCTGTCCAGACGCCATGGGGATGGCAAACTCCAGCTGTGCGTGTGTGTGAGAGACGCACAGGGTGCATCATATCTTTGTATCCTGAAGAGCTTGGCTTCCCACCATATACCTGAAAACCCCAGTCCCACAGCTAACAAGCACCAAAAAGGGCCTCATCAAATGTCAAAGGACTGGCTTTGAAACCTAGTGGTGGCTGCGTCAGTAGCAATCGGGACAACTCACCTTGGGCACTGAGCAATAAGAGGCCCCCTTGCTGGTGGAACTGGATCACTGGCTACTTAGCCACAAGCCACCACAGCTGGGGCAAAAAAACCACAGCAGCAAAAGGACAAATCCAATCCCAGACCAAGCCAAATTACCGCCCAAGAGGGTCTGAGAGGTGTCACACCCCGGTGCCCTCGAATTGTCCTGATTTCCAAGGGTGGGTAAAGTTGCCTGGGAATCATCCATTAAAATCACTACTGCAGAAACAAGTTGTTGTGTGGCACTTAAAGACTAACAGATTTATTTTTCGCATGAGCTTTCTTTTTTGTAAGTTTACCTATCTTCGAAGCATCTGACAAAGTGGGATTTTCTCCCATAAAAGCTCATGCGAAAAATAAATCTGTTAGTCTTTAAGTGCCACACAACTCCTTGTTTTTTTTTGCTGGACAAGACTAACACATCTATCCCTTTGGAAGGTAACAAGTTGCTGCCCAAGAGAAATGCAACTGGGGTGACACGTCGGAGCTGCCAGCTTTCAGAAGGGCATGAAAGCAGCTTGGGCCCATGAAAGGCGCTTCTTGAAAAGGAGAGGTGATGACCCGCAGCCTTCTGCTGTCCGCCCTCCCGTCTTGCAGTCGGTTATGGGCTGTACTATTCTTTTGTCTTAACTGCTGCTGCTCTGCCGCATTGAACCGCTGCTTCATTCCACCCCAGAGGTGGGCGCATTGGCGCGACATGCTCTCGATATACTGCAGAAGTGGAGCTAGCCAAAGCTCTATCCCTAAACTCCTGCTATCTGCCCATAGGATGTAACAACCTAGGAGACCCCTTCCAGACCCCTGCTCGCCCCAGCAGTTTTACAAACGTATCCTGCTCCTTTTAAAATCCCGTTAGGTTGTTCGTTTCCCCTCCCCACCTTTCTCCGACGGGGAGACAATTCCCTGATGTCCCTCCGATGGTTAGAAATCTCGGCTCATCTCCGGCCTCCATTTACTCAGCTGTTGTTCTTGTGCCAACGTCATCCTCCAGTTTCAACAGCTCTTCTCCCTCTCTGATGTTTACCCCGATGTATTTATAGAGCAAGCTGATCCCCTCTCAGCCTGCATTTTGCCAGGCTAAACAAGCCAAGCTTCGGCAGTATCCTCTCCCAAGATCAGCTCTCCCGTATTTATAACAAACAGCGGGATCAAGTCAAACACGTCCTGGGCACTCAGCTGTGCCCGGCTTCATGGGAATGTTAGGCCGCCCTCCAGTGGCTCAAGCACAGAACGGCTACAAGGCCTACTACTGCAAGCCGCACGTTTCTCCTGTTGGCCAGCCCAGTCGCTTTCACTTCTGGTGTTAAACAGCAGTGTTAGCAGCACTTGGAAGCAGTGCCTGGTGTTAATTGCAAGTTCACCGCATCTTAAGCAACAGTCCTTCGACTCGACGGGCAAAATAGGATCAGACTGAAAAAGCCAACATGAAAACCAACCCCAGGCGCTTGGCTCTGACCCCAAATTGCATCTCTGCTTCCTTTGTTCCTGCCTAACATCATGGTTTTACGCTTGTCAGATGGGCTTTTATATGTCACATTCCCATGAATTTATTCTGTTGTGTGTGAAAAGCTTCCCCCAAGCCCATACAGCTCTACCATTTACCGTGTCACATCTCGTTATCTGTTCTGACGTTTGCTTTAATCTTTGGTAATGGGAAGTGTGTGGCAGGTTACTGCGTTCCTCGCTGCAGCTGGTGGGCAACCACAGGAGGAAGCTCCGAGGAGCTTTCATCACCACCCACTTATTGGCCATATGGTGAGAGGGCTCGTGGACACCTTCAGTCTGAGGATCTCCAAGCGCTTTGCAGACACTGATGAGCTGCATGGCTACAAGGTATGGTGATGTGGTCTGGGAAACTGGAGCAGTGGATGAGGTCTCAGCAAAGCCAGGTTTCAGCCCTGGTTCTGCTCAGACGCTGTGTGACCTTTGGCAAGTTACCATGCCTCAGTTTCCTTCTCTGTAAAATGGGGGCAGTAACACCGTCTTCTTATGGTATTATATGCAGATTTGACACTGTTGCCTAAGGGTTAAATAGAGGTTACAGATTTTTTTTCTCATTATAGGTGAGATTTGACCTCACCTTCCTCTACTGGCTGTTCCCCAGTGTTTGAATCTTAACAACTGCTTTGATTTGCTGTTACAATCTGACCTGATCCTATGACTTACATTTCCTGGCATTTATTTTCCTCCCATTCTGTAATTTCCCCACCTTCAAAGCGCTTGATGAAATGGGATTTTCTCCCATGAAAGCTCATGCAATAGACAAGTTTGTTAGTCTTTAAAAGTGCTGTTGGACTCCCTGTTTTCCTCTTATCTAGAGCTTTTCATCAGCTGATCTCAAAGCACTGTATGTCAATATAATCCTCCCCATTTTACAGTGGGAGAAACTGAGGCACACAACAGTGAAGTGACTTTCCTTTTTAGCCACCCAGTAGCAGCACCAAGAATAAGGCCCAGGCCTTCAGAGCTCTATCCACTGAACCACATTGCCTCCTGCCCTACCTGTCCCTTCTTCTGAGGCTAGTTTTCTGTTCTGAGACAGAGCCCGTCTCTCTAAATTCCCCCTGCTGTTTCCACTGGATTTGCTTGGGATTTGTGCCGCAGGTTGTGGGTTCAATCTCACCTGCTGGGATGCACACGCAATCAGGGTTTGTTTCTATGGTGATCCGGGACAGGCACCTAGGTAGAGCAGATTGCATGCTGGAAGACGGATGCTGCAAAAGCCAGATGACAATCCATCTTGCAGACAGCCCCTGCGCTTGGGGGTTGCTCAGAGCTAGAGTCCTGCTTTGGACCCCTCTAGAAGGGAGCCAAGTGCTTCCAAACCAGAGCAGGAGGAGGAAAGAGGCCAAATACTTGTGCCACAGCCACTTCCCTGGGGGGCAGAGCATCTCATGCTGGCCAGAGGGGGGATTCGCTTCCCCTGTTGTTCCCCAACCTGCACCCACATCTATTGCGCTTGCCGAGGCAGATCCAGCAGGAAGGGAGCCCAGGGATGGCTGTGTCAGAGATAGGTGGAATGAGTTGGGCAAAGCACTGGAAAGCCAGCAGCCCCTTGGCACCACACCAGAGAATTAGCTGAATGCTGAGTGATCGGCTCCCATTGAGGCGTCTCTACCATCCCTGGACTGACCCAACCCCCTGTTGCTGATGGAAGTTGCACTTCTCCATGCACAAGTTGATCTGGGCCAGCAACAAACTATTTGCATCCCTTGGGTCTCAGATACAAAACCCCAGAGGCCCTCCCCCCCCGGGGCCCTGATGGCAGATCTGCTGCTTGGCGGATCTGCTGGGCCGTGGAGTTGGTTCTGGAAATCTGATGGGGGTGCAAGCCGGTGCCCGTCCAGAGTTGGGAGTCAGTGGGAGGTAATGGCTGAGAGTCAGATTCTCTTTTCCTCCCAGGCCTGGAAGGAGACAAAATGCCCACTATTAACGCCAATGGATTTCCCATCATAACCTATTCAGACAGCTTCTTCTGCCATGCCATGTGCTCAGCTGGCCCTTCCATGACCCCAGAGGCCAGGTCAGGATTTAGGGAGCACGAGATGGGGCATCAGAGAGCCAGTGGACCACAAGGTCTCTCCACTCATACCTAGGAGCCTCCGTAACCAGTCCCCTGTACATCTGCTCCAGCTAAGTCCTGCCTTGTCTCCCACTGCAGACGCTCCTAGAGGCAAGTGCTGGGGAAAGGAGAGGTCGACCGGAGCCACCAAAGGGATTTTCAGAGGAATCAGGGCTGTATTTTGGAGAAATAAACTGGGGGGAGAAGGGAAGTAGAAATCCGGCCTGAGTCGTTTCTTTGTTTAATAACATAATTGTTAGATATTTTTAGTCCCCCGCAGTAGAGACGCCTTCGCAGCCAGCTCCTCCGCTAGCAATAAAGGACCCGTTGTGATGGTTACAGGAGTAATGCACTGTGGGCGTGCAGGAAAGGGTACACGGAAATTATTATTAATTATCATTAGGGAAACCATTTATACAGCCCCTTCCACAGACAGCGAGGTGCTCTGCAGGCCTTGGGAGCACTCCGCTCCACCCGTCACGGACAGGCAGCTGCTTATGGGGCAGAACAGGGCAGCTCAGTGCAACACTGAGTAAGCCCAGATGATGACTGCCATTACCACTGGAAATTGCAGAGTGTGGGAGGCTGGACGTGGGATTCAGCCAGGACATCAGGGACTGTGTTAGAGACGGGGGGGGGTGCAACACAGGAAATTGAGTCATCAGCATTCAAAGGTGTGGAGCCCATCTCTGCTAGATGCCCCCGTGAGCGTGGGCTCTGTAACAGCCACAGGCCATCAGGATCTACGGTTGACATCACATTGGGACCTAGCATCATGCAGGGCAGTGGGGTCACCATCAACGCTTCCAGGAGCGCTTAACTTTCTCCTTTAAAGTCTCCCACGCAGCCGCGAGTCAGGTCTGAGCTGGCTTCACCTGTGAGATCTCATAGGAGTGGGAACCATGAGCCAAAGAAATGATGATGGGTCAGTTGTACTTGCGACAAGAAGGGTCACTTCAGCTCCATCCTCTCTCCCACAAAAAGTGTGAGCAAAAGGGTGTCAAAACCGCTGCTGTCAGTTGAGCAATCCAGAAGGAGAGAGACCCGACCCAGGTCCTTCCACACAAGCCCACAGATCCTGTCACTAGTGGAACAGGACTGGCGGCCTTAGGAAAAGAGCAGTGACAGATCAACCACTAGAGGAGGACATGATACCCGAAATCTGCCAAAAACTCCCTGGGGAAGTCTGCTCGCCCCTGGCTGAGACACAGCATCCAGTCTGACCTTCTGCATCACAGCAGCCATGGAGCAGCTCCACAGTGATCCCTGGGCAGAGCACTTCAAAAAGTGGTTGGGGATGGAGATTTCACCACGCCTCTCACCGTTCGAACTTGGCACCTTATTGTCAGTGAGAATTTGCCTAGTTTCTGCTTCTAGCCATTGCATCATGTCAGACTGCTAGGCTGAGGAGCCCGGTATTAAATATCTGTTTCCTGTGTTGCTACTTACAGACAGTGATCAAGTCACCCTTGAACCATCTCTTTTTAAAGCTAAATCGAGTGAGCTTTTTAAACCTCTCACTAGAAAGGGTGGGGTTTAATCCTTTGCCCGTTCCCTGGGCTCTTCTCTGGACCCTCCGCAACCTATCAACATCCTTCTTTAAGACGTCTACAGCTGGATCAGGGGGCACGGGAACAGGAAGGGGCATCTGCTGCCCCCCAATAGACTCTGAGGGGCACAACAACCAGGCTGTCACTCCAGTTTTGCTTGGAGATGGGTCGGGTGAGATAGTGCAGCACCAGGACCAAGGGCAGCTCACAAATTGAGGGGCAGCATAAACAACCCCAAGGTTGGAAACGTATCAAGACTGAAAACCACAAGGGCCCAGCAGTGGGCATGGGCCACGCCTGAGCCCAACTCCGAGGTCTGTACCTGCCCTACTCTAGAGGCACGGATCTGGGGCTTCCCCACCACCCATCCCGCTGGGGACTCAGGCTGTGTTGGTGTAGCACTGCCTACCAATGAGCGTTGCTAACCTCAGCCTCAGCGTGCTCACCCAACGGTGATAACAACCCATTGCTCTGACTGGCTTTGCTCTCATTAGAGAGATGGAGGCTGCAGGAGTGGAAGGACGCACTCAACTGATGGCTTTTAATGAGAGCTGGCTCCGCAGCCCTTTAAGGGGAAGGGCATTCATTGCCCAGAGCCAGTTAATCAAAGCCGTAATGCTGAGTGAAGGGGCTAAAACCATTCATCCACGTCAGGAGACAAGCAACGGGGTGCGAGTCGGTGGAATGGGCTCAGCCAGGTGCAAGCTGGCACTGGGCAGCTCCAAATGGCGCTTTTGGTCCAGGCTGGGGCACCCTGGTTTCTCCTCTTCTGATGAGCAGTTCTCAAGGTCTTGGGGTCACTGGCTGGCCTGGGCAGTAGGGCATGCAGAGCTGGTCCCTGTTCAGCCACGTGAACAGGAGAGGCCTTGCACTGGCTGTCAAAGTGCTATTACTGAGCCAGCGAGAAAAAACAGTTTTTCTGCGGTCCTGGCTGTCACACCTCCCCTGGGACGGGCAGCTCTGCTTCCCTCAAGGACTTATTTTGCACATTGTTCTGTGAGTGCCTGAGTCCCCTTTGCCTTCCAGCTTACATGGGCTGGCTCCTGGCGAGAAGGGACCTGCCTAACGTTTCCAGGGTCACCGTTCTGCCTTTAAGAATACGTCACGTGTTTGTCTGCTACGGCTTTGCTGGCCTGTGCAGAAGAGTGGGACAGCGGCAGACTGATGTGGGGAGCGGGAAGGGACCATGGCGCCAGCCAGGCCCTTCGAGCTCTTTGAGAGGCACTTGTAGCCTCCTTCATGCAAACTCCAGCCAGGCCGGAGTGGATCCCTGGAGTGCCACTGGAATGGGGAATAAAGTGGTCTCTCAATGATGATCTGCAAAGCGACAAAGTGCCGGGTTTGTGCCATTCACTGCTTCTCCATGACAGAGAAAGAAGGTTTCTGCTGCAAGCTTTTTCTCTCTGCTTTTTACTGTGGTGATTTTCTAATTTCTTTCATGAAGAGGTGTGCTTCTTTTAGCTTTTTGCATTAGATATTCTGGTCTGGCCACCTCTGCATTCCCTTCCAGGCTCTGTGGCTGACTGGAGAACTTGTAGCTCAAAGGCACTGAGCAAATTGTTTAATCAGGCCAGGAAGTGGCATTCATTCAGCCTTCTTCAATCCCAACGCTTGGGAGTGAAGTCGTCTGTGTTAATGATCTGACCCTACTCCTTCGGTAGGAGGCAGAGAAAGCTCACAATAGACATCCCTGGGACCTCCAGTGAGACACTGTGCAAAACCAGACATGATAGCTAAACATATAAAAAATGTGCAGAAAGAAATATACTTCCAAGCCTTCTTGTTATACCTATAAAGTGGCCAAAAACTTAAATATCATCCTCCTTTAGCAGTTTATCTTTCAGACGGCACTTAGACCACGAAACCTACCCTAAGACATAGCAGCTATCATTTCCAAACAGATTCTTACAGCAGATGCCCAGCAGAGGCTGCAGTCATGGCACAGCTTTGCCAGCTGCCCTCTGGTGGAGTCAGAGCCTGTTCCTATTATCCTTGGCAGGTGGGAACACGCCGGCCACGTACGGAGCAGCGCACGGCATGCCTGGCAAAGGTTGGGGGAAGAAAATGGAACATGGCACACTAATTACCAGCTCTGGCAACATTACTGTAAATCATGTCAGATCAGTGAAGCTCCATTAAGTCGGGTGCAGCCATGCAGAGGCCGCAGCCAGCAATGGGGCTGCAGGTTGTCACTGGGCTTCTGTTCTCAGCCCGTCTCCCATGATCTGGTCCTCTTGTCTCTCCAGCGGAAGTGAAGTAACCTCCTGACTGGGGTTCGCTTAAGTTGAAATGGGGCAATGCCCTGGAGACCAGGCTGTCGTGAGCTGCGAGAGGCATCGCATGGCCCCAGAATGGGCTGGGGGAGCCATGAGGTCTTTTCCATCTATACCGTCTCACGCTGCAAAACACCAGCTGCTCAAGGGGAAGCATTTCCTGCTCCACTGACCTCGGACACAGCCCTGCTTTGCTCAATCACCCTGCCAGCTTGCTGGCTGTTGCTTCTGCCTCCGGACGGCATGAGACTGTGTTCCAGCTAACTAATAAAACTCTTCCGCTGCAAAAAAGTCACCCGGCCCCACATACTTGCTGAGGTGTGCTGAGCTCTGAAGAGGGTAAAACGTCTCTCACCACATCTCCTGGAGTGAAAGAGGAGTGCTGGAGCCCAGAGGAGGAGCAAGATCCCTTGCAGGTAGGATCCCTTGAGAGATTCCTACCCATTTAAAAGCACTGAGCTGCAAATCACTGAAATGACTGGTCACATTTGTCTGATGCCGTGCAGGGCCCTGGAAGGTTTGTGCAGCCGTGGGAAGCACCGAGAGGGCAGCAACAGGCAGAGCGTATGCAAGCAAACACCCACCCTGCTGTGTCTTGGCTGCAAGGACCAGTCTGGTGTATCGTGAGTTAGGGAAGGCAATCGACATGAGGAGCCTGTGTCTTTCCCATCCTTCCCCTGGGTCTCTCCCCTTCCCATTCCCCATCCCTGGCCCTGTTCTTCCTATCATCTTCTGATCTTGGCTCCTTACCATCTACCCCCGCTCAGACCCACATTTCTTCGCCTGCTGTACGCATGCAAGACCTGATCTTTTCTAAGTCACGGGCTTACAACTGCAAGGTTCCCGCTGGTTTGAATTTCCCACGCGGCCCCGTTGTTGTCTCTCCTACCTCCGGCGCATTAAGATGTGATGTGATCCCTAGCGAAGCTCATGGAGAGGCTGACACGTTAACGGCAGCTAGAGAAAGCCTCATAAATCTGCAGCTTTCCCAGTGCAGAAATCTAATCAGCCTCGGTGCACTCCGTTCCTCTGTAGCCTTTTACAGCTTTGTGTGCTGCGCATGCATGACCTGAGTCTTTCAGGGAGGGGAGAGAGAGTATCTACTAACATAAACCAGGCTTCTTCACAAGTCTGCGTGTATTTTAATCTTCCTTAGGAGAAGAGGCCAGAGGGGCACTATTTATATGGAGAAGCTGTAGGTCCTCTAGCTAGGACGAGGCACTAGACACGAGAAGGCCTGGCTCTATTCTCGGCTTTGCAAGTGACTCACTGGAGAACCTTAAGGGGGGGCCTTCTGACTCTTTGTGCCTCTGTTTCCCCATCTGTAAAATGGGAGTTCCCCACCTTTATAAAGTCTTTGGGATCTAGGGCTAGTTTTAAGCACCCTGCTACTGTTGTGGCCTGATTGTTCCTTGTGCTGGTGTAAGCCAGATTCCTAATTAAAATCTATCTCTTTAAGAGACTTTTTGAGGCTGGGTTAATGTTTTTGGGCAGACCGAGCTGCCCAGAGTCAGAAACTTCTGGAAAAAGGAGTGGTAACTTTGAGCATGCTCCACAAGGTTGTCTATTGTTGGTGAGGTCAGATGCCATGAGAGCAGCAGCCAGGAGCTGCAGCGAGATGAGCCCATGTGCTCAGTGTATGACTAGGGGCAGCTAACCCAGGAGTGGACAGCAAGATGTTTTCTCTCTGCTCTGGAGCATATTGCAGCAGAGTTTCTCTGCATGTATATGTGAGTGAGTGCCAGCTCCTCAGTAAGCTGAATGGATGCTGCTTACAGCGGAGGAAGCGTCGCCTACATGGATTTCTGCTGAAAATTCCTGCAACCAAAGAAAAAAGTCCCAAGCCTTTGGGACTTGACAAAAGAGACTAGAGCAGAGATTTGGCTGAACTTCACCTAAACTTTGGGAACTCTTGGGTTTCTTTCTCACAGTGTTTCTGTGGGGATTGTTCTGTTTAACTTCATTTTGTTTTTCTTATTTATGTGTTGTGCAGGAGAAAGATGTGAAGTGGGGACTGTGCATTTACCAAATAGCCACAACATATTATAGTTATTATATTTTCGTTCTTATAAGATTTATTAAGTTAGTAATTAGTAAAGTTCATTATTATTTTTATTCTTAATAGTATTTGAATGTGGGGAGGATAACTCTGAACGGTCTTTGGGTATGTCTACACTGGAGGCTTAAGTCAACTTAAGCAACTGCATGGCCACATCTGGAGTTCATTAAGTCGACTTAGGCACTTGCTTGAGTCAGCTTAATAACTCTCATCTTTAAACTTGACTTTAAGTGTTAATTTGACTTTATTAAGGCAACTTAACAAAATGTGGCCATTAAAGTCAACTTAATAAAATCGGTGTTAATTCGACTTTATTAAGGCAACTTAACAAAATGTGGCCATTAAAGTCAACTTAATAAAATCGACTTAAGGCAGGAGAGCCAACTTGATTAAGTTGATTTTAAATGGGTCCCCTGGCTTAAGTCGACTTTATAAAGTCAACTTAAATAAATTGGGCCTCTCTAAGTTGATTTAATAAAGCTGACTTTAAGTCAATCTTATTAAGTCAACTTACTGAGCCCTTTAGTGTAGACATAGCCTTTGCTGTGAGTCCTTTAAAGATTGAATCCTGGGTCTCCAGCTGCTTCTTGGGTATGTCTAATCTGGAGGCCCTGTTAAGTCTCATAGACTCATGGACTCTAAGGTCAGAAGGGACCCATATGATCATCTAGTCTGACCTCCCACACATTGTAGGCCATAAAACCTCACCGACCCACTCCTACAATGAACCTCAAACCATAACTGAGCTATTAAAGTCCTCAAATCATGATTTAAAGACTTTAATACAGAGAATCAACCAACAAGTGAGCCATGCCCAACGCTACAGAGAAAGGCAAAAAAACCCCAGTGCCCAAGCCAATCTGCCCTGGGGGAAAATTCCTTCCCGACCCCAAATATGGCAAACAGTTAAACCCTGAGCATGAGGGCAAGTCCACAACAGCCAGTCAAGAAGAACTTCTCTGTAATAACTCAGAACCCACTCCGTCTAATGCCCCTTCCCAGGTCACTATCATACCCATCACCAGTAGTAAAAGACAGACAATGGCCAAGCTACACTGTCCATCATATCATTCCCTCCATAAACTTATCAAGCTCGGTTTTGAAGGCACTTAAGGTTTTTGCCCCACCACTTCCCTTGGTAGACTATTCCAGAACTTCACTCCTCTGAATCTCTGTCTAATTTCAAGCCTAAATTTTCTGAAGGCCAGTTTGTATCCATTTCTTCTTGTATCCACACTGATGCTGTATTTAAATAATTCCTCTCCCTCTCTTGTATTTATCCCTCTAATGTATTTATAAAGAGCAATCATATCTCCTCTCAGCCTTTTTTTGGTCAAACCAAGCTCTGTAAGTCACCTCGCATACAGAAGATTTTCCATTGTACAAATTATCCTTGTAGCCCTTCTTTACACCTGTTCTAGTTTGACTTCATCTTTCTTAAACATGGGTGACCAGAACTGTACACAATACTCCAAGTGAGGTTGCACCAGTGCCTTGTGTAACGGTACTAACACCTCCCTATCTCTACTGGAAATACCCCTTCTGATGCACCCCAGGACTGCATTAGCTTTTTTCACTCCTATATCGCATTGGCTACTCATTGTCATTCTGTGATCACCCAGTATGCCCAGGTCCTTCTCCCAGGGCCGTAACTACGGCGAGGCCAATGGGGCTTTGCCCCGGGTGCATCGGAGCAGCTCAATAGAGCCGCTCATTTAAAAGGCGCATTTCGTGGCGCCGGCCCCAAGCACCGCTAATGGCAAGAGGTGCACTCCGATCGGAAAGTGCCCTGGGTGGCAAAACAGCATGTTACAGCTCTGCCTTCTCCTCCCCTGTCACTTCCAGCTGATGCATTCCCAACTTACAAGAAAAATTCCTGTTATTTGTCCTTAAGTGTATGGCCTTGCACTTCCCATTGTTGAATGTCATCCTATTTCTAATGCTCCACTTTACAAGGTCATCCAAATCATTCCGTATGCTATCCCGATCCTCCTCTGTATTGGTAATACCTCCCAGCTTGGTGTCATCTGCAAACTTAATTAGTACATTCCCACTTTTTGTGCCAAAGTCAGTAACAAAAAGATTGAATAAGATGGGTCCCAGGAAGGATCCTTGGGGAACTCCACTAGTAACCTGCTCCCAGCTAGACAGTTCATCTTTCTCTATGACCCTCTGTAATCTCCCCTGTAACCAGTTCTTTATCCACTCTTCTATTTTCATATTAATCCCCACCTTTCCCAATTTAACTAATTTCCCTGTGTGGAACTGTTATCAAATGCCTTGCTGAAATCTAAGTCAATTGGGTCCACTGTATTCCCTTTATCCAAAAAAATCTGTTATCTTCTCAAAAAAGGAGATCAGATTAGCCTGGCATGATCTACCTTTTATAAAGCTGTGTTGTATTCTAGCGCAGTTACCATTCTCCTCAATATCCTTAAGCACCTTCTTCAAAATTTTCTCCAAGACCTTGCATACTGCTGAGCTCAAACTAACAGGCCTGGAGTTACCTGGATCACTATTACTCCCTTTCTTGAAAATAGGGACTACATTAGCAATTCTCCAGTCATAAGGTACAACCCCTGTGTTCACCGATACTTTAAAAATCCTTGCTAAAGGGCTGGCAATTTCATATGCGAGTTCCTTCAATATTCTTGAATGGAGATTATCCAGACCCCCTGATTTAGTTCCATTAAGCAGCTGAAGCTTGGCTTCCACCTCAAAAATGGTAATTTCTACTCCTACATTCTCATTCCCATTAGTTGCCCTACCTCTGTCCCCAATCTCACAATCACCCTCATTAAAGACAGAGGCAAAGTACTTATTTA
Organism: Podocnemis expansa; assembly: GCA_007922195.1. NCBI lineage: Eukaryota > Metazoa > Chordata > Testudines > Podocnemididae > Podocnemis > Podocnemis expansa. The sequence goes on along the minus strand of ML682063.1, from coordinate 1,204,320 downwards.
AGTCAACTTAAAGTCAACCTTGTTAAATTGACTTAGAGATTCCACACTGGAAACTCCTGTCGACTGCCTGCATCCACACTGGCAGGTGCGAGCTCGATGCTTCCTGGTTGCCAGGAACATTGGGAGGGGGCCAGGAGGCCAATCATGTCAACTTAAGGTCTATTCCCTGTCTACACTGACTTAAGTTGACTTAATAAGGTTGACTTAAGCATTAAGTCAACCTTAAGAGGTGGTCTTATTGAGTCGATTTAAGGAAGCGCTTAAGTCGACTTAAAAGCCCACTGTGACTATGGAGATCTGTAGAAGGAAGCTTAAGTCAACCTAAGGCTCCAGTGTAGACGTACCCCCGATAGGAGTTGGGGTATATTTCTTTTCAAGGCACTGGAGAAGGACAATTAAATTAATTCTAGCCCACCCAAAAGCTACACTGGCCCCAGATTTGGGATGGTGGCAAGTTACACCAGAAGATTAGCACATAAGATGTAGGAGAGATGATAACTTAAGGAGACAAGTAACACACAAAGGGAACTGGTAACAGACCCTGGAAGGCTTCCCTTTGCATCCCACTGATGGTGGCAGTGACTGGAAGCTATCGCCCGGCAGCTGTGTGTGAAATGGGTCTCTAACCGGGTCCTACTAGCCAGGCTGGAACGCTGGCCTTCTATGAATGACCCATGGAAATGGCATTCCTGTGTCTGGGGTATCTCCTGTCCCTCCTGCCAGATGGATAAATAAAGGTGTTATTTCTCCAGAGACGTGAAGCCAGCACATTCTGCCAGCACTAAATTTGGCTGGAAACAAATCCATTTGCTCTCTGGCACGTGTACTAATCCCTTCCCCTGGCCAGAGGGTGGCTTATGTCTTCAGCACGGTGGCTGTACAAGGGCTGCAGGGCCTCTCTGTTGATCGAGAAGCTGCCCCTCCCCAGGAATGATAAAGATCGGTATCTCAGCCCTTTCCAGGCAAGGTGGAGACAGCTGCAAATCAATATCCATTTCGCCGCACGGGAAGAAACACAGCAATGCATTAGTCCCAGTCCACTTGCTACGGCGGGTTGCAGAACAATTGACCATCCTCGCAAGACATCGAATTGAGATGGGAGCTTTCTCACTGAAGGATCCAAATGATTGTAAACCAGAAAGGTCATTTCACCACTCAGTGAAATGCAGCCCACGCTGGGGTGGAATGTGATGAATGTGTAACAGCAGTGAAATCACACCAGAGATAAATCTGGGTCAGATTTACCAACCTCCAATATTTCTATAAAAGGTGGAAGGATTTGTTGCCTGCTCTGTATTCTCTAAAGCTTCCCCAGCACTTATGTAAAGGTCTTTGCCTTCACTCATAATCTGCCCTACAGCAATAACAGGTTGACCTGGCATCAGATTATTAGGCACCTATGTTGCTTAGTTACAAGCAGCATGTGGAGTGGGTGATCAATACATCTTGGTCTAAGAGGCTCATTCTGTGTTTGACTCCCTTCCCCGCCAGTAATTCTTCAGAAGCAGAGAAACCACTTTTCCTTTGCCTTGGAAAGAGGGTGCAGCCAAGTGGACACATGGAGCTGTGTTTCTTGAGCACATTTAAAAAATGATCTGCTGTGGAGGTCTGACTTGAGGGTTGTATGTGGTGTCTAGAGGTGTTCTGTTGTTTTCTTTCTTGGGCCTCTCCTGCAGTCGATGACTTCCGGGAACCCGTCTAGCTCTGTCAGTTTGTCTTCTTACTTCCCCAGGTGGGTACTGTAGTTTCAAGAATGCTTGATAGAGATCCTCAAGATGCCTGTCCCTGTCTGAGGGATCAGAGCAGATGTGGTTATATCTTAGGGCTTGGCTGTAGACAATGGATCATGTGGTGTGTTTTGGATGGAAGCTCGAGGATTGTAGGTCAAGTCTGACCTCTACAACAGATCATTAACGACCTACAGCCTATTCTAAATGATGATGCCTCACTTTCTCAAGCCTTGGGAAACAGACCCCTCCTTGCCTACAGACAGCCACCCAATCTTAAACAGATACTCACCAGCGACTACAGATCTAACAACAGAAACATTGAAGCAGGCAGACACCCCTGCAACAAACCATGCTGCCAAGTCTGCCCACATATCTGCACAGTAGATACCATCATAGGGCCTAATCAAGCCTGCTACTCCATCAAAGGCTCATTTACCTGCTCATCTACTAATGTGGTCTATGCCATCATGTGCCAGACATGCCCCAACACCTTATATATTGGACAAACAGGACAATCCCTGCACAAAAGAATAAACAAAGACAAAACTGACATCAGACATCACAAAACAGAAAAACCAGTTGCTGAGCACTTCCGTCTTTCTAATCACTCTATAAATGATCTGTTAATGACTGTAATAGGGACATCAGTGGGACATCAAGACTTCAAAGAGAAACAGCCGAATTGGAATTAATATGCAGATTAGATTGTGTGAAAGCAGGATTGAATCGAGACTATGGGTTCTTTTCCCATTACAACGGGTAATTTGACTTCAGCCTGACAGATGTTGAATTCTGTCATCACGAGAACATTAGAACAGCCTGACTGGGCCCAAGAGTTCATCTAGCCCAAGATCCTGTCTTCTGACAGTGGCCGGTGTCAGGTGCTTCAGAGGGAATGGATGGACCCGAGCAATTATTGAGTGATCCATCCCCTGTTGCCCACTCCCCAGCATCTGGCACAGGCCAGAAGATATGTATTACTCAAGCTTACACGTGCTGTGGGCACATACGTCCCAGATTCCCAGGTTACCATTCTATCCACTAGCTCCCAGCCTGCTTGGCTTGCTGACTCCTCATTCAAAGTCTGACATTTTCACACCTTCCCTTCCCCTGCTCACATTTACTTTAAAAATTAGAACAAAAAAATACATCACTGCTGAGACTATCTGATTGTGTGCGTACGCTGACAGGGAGTATTTGCCCTTGACGGGCGGGACTGTGGAAGGAAGGTGGCTAGAAGAGTGAGATTTACTTTGCTTTAGGATGCAATACAATTTTCAATGACTCCAATAGTCACTTGTCACCCTTCCTGACTGATTTTTTTTGCTGGAGGTCTGGCTGTTCAAGAAATGCAACAGCATGGTTTGCAGATGACCTTTAGGAAGAAATGGACATGGCTGCCTTCTCCTCTGCTGCGAGCCTAGGAGAGAAGAGGACTCCACTGGACACCAGCTGGTGTAATGGATGCTCCCGGCCTTTCCATCCCAGCTATTGCCATAAGTTAGCAATTCATTTTTCAGTCTATTCCTGACCCACTCACAGCAGCTAGCCTCTTGCCTGGAATCTGCATGGCAATGCACATCCATCTCCCTCCCTTCATATCACTTCATCTCCTCTGCACTTTCACTTAGCAATCGTCTTCTCTCTTTTCTCCTCATTGTTTCCTCCTAGCTCTCTCCCAAGCTGGGCCTCCATGTTTGACCACTCATCAAGCTCCCCCCCTTAGTTCAGTCACAAATGTCACAGTCAGAAGGGACCATTGTGAGCATCTAGTCCAACCTGCTGGATCACACGGGGCAGGGATTTTCTTCTGAATAACTCCTAAAGCAGGTCTCTTAGAAAATCATCCCATCGTGATTAAAAAATCTCAGTGATGGAGAATCCATCAAGAATCTTGGTAAGTTGTCCCAATGGTTAATTATTCTCACAGTTAAAAATGTACATTTTCTTTCCAGCCTGAAGTTGTCTGGCTTCAACTTCCAGCTATTGGATTTAGTTGGGGTTGGTCCTGCTATGAGCACGGGATGGACTAGATACCACCTAAATTCCAAAGGGGCAGCCGTGTTAGTCTAGTTCAGTAAAACAAAGAAGTCCTTTGGTACTGAAAGACTAACAAATTAATTTATTGCATGAGCTTTTGTGGGGGAAAACCCCACTTTGAAGAAAAGCATCTGATGAAGTAGGATTTTCTCCCAAGGAAGCTCATGCAGTAAAGAAATTTGTTAGTCTTTAAATGCCACAGGACTCCTTGGTTGTTTTAGAAATCTCCTACTTTCCCTTTCACTTCTCATCTTCTAGGATTCTGTGGATAGTATGACACCTTGCTCAGCGAGTCTGAAGTCAATTATCAAATATTTGTTCCCTGTGTAGGTACTTACTGGCTGGGATCAAGACATCCCATAACCTTGTCTTTGTCAGGCTAAGGAGACTGAGCTCCTAAAGTCTTTCAGTACTAGGTATGTTTTCTAATCCTTTCATCATTCTCATTTAATAGTCCTTTAATTGCCAAATGCAAACTTATTAGCCGCACAGAGGACTTAGCACATCACAGCGGACCCATGGTGTTCTGCATCTCGGCTTCGGCAGTCACCTGGGAGCAGGCAGAACTTTGTGGGCCCATTAATGATAGAAAGGTAAGGGCCGTGTCACTGGAGTCGTAACAATCTACACAATCATTACTTCAAGCATCTCACCCTCTGCAGCATGCTAGTGGCACGCACTGCCCCTCAGCTTCTCAGCTCCTGGTCCTCCAACTGGCAGAAATTTTGATAAGACAATCTCACTGGAATTTCAAATGATACCAACTCAGTTTCTTTCCATTGCTATTATAGTATCAATATTTGCACTAACCAGAGTGCCTCCTGCCATGCTGCAGAGGGTGAAAGCCTCTGACGAAGTGGGATTTTCTCCCACAAAAGTTCACGCAATAAATATATTTCTTAGTCTTTAAGGGTGTGTTCGCACAGCAGTCTTATTTCAAAACAACAGAGGTTGTTTCGAAATAAGAAACGCCATGTTCACACGACGTACCATTGTTTCGAAACAACAGGTTCCGTTGTTTCGAAACAATGGTGTTGTTTTGAAACAACTTGAACCCCATTTGGTGACGAAACAACGTTGTTTCGAAACAATTGTTTCAAAACAATCCTGTTGGAACATGTTATTTCGAAACGACGGTGACTCGTTTCAGAATAACTGTTGTCCAAACATGCTATTTCGCTTTGAGCTTTTTTTCTTAATTCGAATTAACATTTTCTTAATTCGAATGAACTGATTTTGAAATAACGCCTTATTTCGATACAAGTTGTTACAAAACAACTTGTGTCGAAATAACCCCATGTGTGAACGTAGCCTAAGTGCCACTGGACTCTTTGTTTGTTTTACTGAACTAGACTAACACGGCTGCCCCTTTGGATCATTGAAATGAGGATTCTGTGCATTTATATGGATCAAATGACACCCTTCTCCCCTCTTGATCACTAGAATGAGATTTTAAACTCCCAGACCAAGCAGCCAAGACCAGCTGCTTCAGAGGGCTGAGCGCAAGGAACCCCATCATGGACAATTTTGGAATAACCTGCCCATTGAGGCAGTTACTCCTTAACCTCTGGCAGTCCATAGCTAGTTGATGCCTTCAATCAGGAGGTATCTTATTGCTTATAAGTTTGTGCCTCTATCTCATGTCATGCTGAATGCCCTCATTAACTGTACACGTATCCAGTGCTTTTGTGAATCCTACTATTCCATTGGCCTTCTATGGTGTCTTGTGGCAGTGAGTTCCACAGGTGGTATAAAGCAATATTTCCCTTGAGCGCTTTTTAATGTCATCCCTTCATTTAATGTGTCTTCCCTGTTGTGGCATCAAAATGCTCTAAAAATAATCTCTCTACAGCAAACTTATTTTCTGGAAAAGGGAAAGTAGCTGTTTTGCCAGCCCTAGAGAATTCTAGACAGTGCTGTTGGAATATGCTTGTAAAACATCTTATGTCCCCCTCTACTGGCTAATCTGCCAAAAAGGATAACAGCCCACTGCTGTGGCCCACTAATGGAGTTGCTCCTTTAGTGCCAGTGTTAGAAATCTTGCGCTATGCGACATGAGGTCCTGAGTTCAACTTGTACCAACCTAGCACTGCCCAGAAAACACCTTGAAAAGGGGAAGCTAAAACAACAGAATTTAGTGCACTGCCATCCCATGCTGTCGGCATTTGACAGCTCCATGAACAAACAGAAAAGCGGGGGTTAAGTAGCAGCACCAAGGAAGAACAGCAAAGCAAACGCCTTCACTCTCCACATCCTGGAGTCAATAGTCTGGTGACCTCTCTCTCTGCTCCATTCATGGTAACCCTCTGGGAAGACAGCACATCCATGAGCTGAGAAGTGACAGAGTCCATGACCCTTGTTGGAAGCAGCGAAGGCCACTGCAGATGGCTGAATAGCAAAAATATTTCAAGCAGCTATGCTGTAAATACCCAAAGTGCATGCATAGAGTGAAAGGCCTTGCTGGAGCCCGGAGCAGAGGTTTGGCTCTCACTTTCCTGAGGCTCAGCATTTTGGGGTTCCTGCAAGCATTTTAGGGATACCCCAGCCCTCCCTGAATGCTGCCTCACTCCCAGAAAGGGCATGGCTCCTGCAGTGACCTAGCAGGAAAATCCAGGGCAGGCTGCAGCGCCGACAGTGCCCAAGGAAATGTTGCAGAGGATTTTGTTTAATGTCACGGTTTCCAACTAGCTGTAGCCCACAGAAACTCACTGTGGCTCTTTGTCACCTTCTAGCGGCTGGCTCATGAAACGAGGGTTCGGGGGGGCTATTAAGGAGCGACTCTTGGATCCAGCCATGCAGGTGCAATCCCAGCTACTCAGTCATCCCACCTTTCAGAGGAAGCTTTGAACTTTTGAGCCTCATTTCCCTGCCAATCTGGAGTGAGTGGGACCACCTGAGCAACTGTTAGCCTTCCTTGGCAGGAAGCATGGGTCCCTCCGTCCACTTCCAGGTGCCCTTCAGAGAAGACCTGGAAGCTTGCCTATCGGGTAAAGATGGCACCAGCTCCACCCATGCAGCTCCCTCCTTGCTTATCTCCTTGCCTTCTGCGGTGCCACCTCCTCCCTGGTGCTCATGGTCCACCAGCTACTGGAGGGCACAAATACCATCCAGGCACCAGCCTATAAGATGCTGGTGGTGCGGCCTGATGGACCGAGCACTAAAGTATAACTCAGGACACCTGGGTTCCTGTACCAGCTTTGGCATTGAATTGTTGGGTGACCTTGCGCTAGTCATTCCCCCTCCCAGAGCCTCAGCTTCCCCATCTGGGAAGTGGATGCAATGATCCTGACCTCTTGGTGAAGTGCTTTGTGATCTACGATGAAACATGCTAGGTCTTGTTACCATCTAGCTAAGCAAGATGGCCAAATGGTGGCAGGGTCCGAGGTCACACAATAGGTTAGTGGCAAAAGCAAGAAGAGAACCCAGGACTCGTAAGCAATTGTCTAACTCATTAGGCCACACAGCCATGGGTTCAGAGCTCTGTCTACTCCTCTAGGCAGTGCCACACCAAGAATGGCTGCACTTCCTTCCACCATGTTTGGAAGTGGGTTGGTAAGTAGCTGGTAACCACGGGAGAAAGGGGCAACACTTTGGCTACAGCTGAACAGCCCCAGTCCAATCCTGGAACTTGCAGGGCTTTTGAAAGCTACAGCAGGAGGCAAAAGCATAGGAAGGGGGAGCATCAGGAGACCTTCCTTCCAAGTGGTGCATTTTGTACCTTTGTGCCTCAGTTTCCCCATAGGGACAATAATGCTAAGCCAGATTCAGTTAGTAACCATTCTGTGCAGCTGTGATGGAGCCTCTCGGGAGTCGGGTCCCTTTTACTTGCTGCTGATCAGGACACTGCCACAGTGGCATCTGCCCCATGTCACCCTAGGTCTCCACACAGAAATGTAGCAGTTCCCAAATCCAGCATCTGAGGGTTCAGTCCCTTCCCTGGCTAGACTGCCCCTTGTGGGAGTCCACTCCCCTGGAAGGGTCCTGGGGAGTTCCCCTATGGCCCAAAGGACCAGCACCCTGCTTTCCACTCAGAAGGGACTGTCAGCCAGTGTGGGAGTCAGAAAGGTTTATTAGTGCTCAGGATCACAGCGTAGCAAGACTTGGCCAACCGGCTGAAGAGAAGGTACAGCAATAACCCACCGAGGGGAGCACAGAGCCGTGCTCCAAGGGTCTACTCCTCCAGACCCACACCATGGCACTGCCCCCTTCCTGTGTCTCAGGCTCCTCCCCTGTTCTTTGTCTTTTTCCGGGGGCTCGGAGAACAATACCTTTTGGTCTTGACCTGCCACAACCTGTGTGAACTAGTCAGGCTGCAGGGTTTGTCCAGACCAGGTCTGGAGAAGGCCCATCCACTCTTCAGTGCTCCCTGCAATAATCACATACCCGAGTACATGAACAGAAAAGCAAGGGAAACTGAGGAACAGTGCATAACACCCGGAGAAAATCCCAAGAGTTTCTCCACTTCATCACAGCAGCACCTCGAGATCTCTGCCTTTGAGTCACTGTGGAAGTGGAAAGGACCACACTTGATACCATTACGTGAAAGGAAAGAGAATTACGTAGAGTGACGTGGCTTTAAACAGTGTTTCTGGTGGGTTTCACAACACTGTTCAGAAACATGCCAGGTTACCAATAAATACACAGGAGATAGGGCGGCTATAGTAGGAATCGCCTGAATTGAGGCCTTTGGGTTGGTGGCACACAGAGCATGCGACCCTTTCACCAGGCTGGCCTCCGATCTGCCATCCACGTGGAAGAAGGTGAAAAGCATTCTCCAGGGCAGAATGGGCCAATCATTCTTTTTTTTTGCTAGCAGCAAATGAACAGAGCTGCCCCACCACCCTCGCACAATTCTTCAAAATCTCCCAGTTTGTTTAGGAGGAAAAAAAAAAAACTTGTAAAAAAACCCAACACAGTGTTTACGATCCTGTTCCATCACGCCTTCACTCTCAGTTTCCCTTCCACCCCAGATTCTGGGCTCAGCAACCTTGCAACTGGAGTGCTACTCTGAGGAGGTGAAATTTGGGATCTGGGTTAGCTGTGTTCAGCCCTGGGCCCCGGGCTCAGCGTCAGAACCAGGTCTCAGGGATCAGCTGTGTAGGTGGGACGTCTGCTGCGAGGAGTCTGGTGCAAAAAGGAGGCAGAACAGTTTGAGAGCCTCTTCCCACTTTGAGCCCCAGCTAGGACCGAAAGTTATGTTCTGTTCGAGCTGGAGGTGTCTATAAGAGAGGGATTTAGCAGGCTGCCATTGATGCCACAGCACAAACTCGCCATGGCACTTTTACCCCACCATGGATCAGGAGAAAGGCATGCTGGGAAGGGTGAAGCTGCTCTAGTCGGAAAAAAAGTGCTTCCTTCTCCAGGGCTCTCAGGCCAACCCTTTATCACCCCAAATGCACATTCAAACCCTGATGTTTATGCTAATAGGCAGGCACCTGATTTGCAGAGATGCAAACTGGCTCATTAAATTATGTGCACGCTGCACAATGTGTTCACACAAAGAATCAGTGTCTCTCCTTCCTGCCCGTCCCCAAAAGGCAGCAACCCAAAAGTTTGATGCAAATTAGGACTGAGGTGCACTATTGGCGCTGTATTAAGGTTCCCAAGGGATGCTGTTGGCCAGGACTGAGATTGCACAAGCAGAGCCGAAGGGTGTGTCCAGCATGGGGTGGCAGGGTGGAGACGTGTGTGCCCTAGCAGATCAGGCCATGAACAGCAGGATTTGTTGATCAGCACAGGGACCCACACCTGGGACAGCAGGTGATAGCAGGAAGATGAAGACTGTGAATACTTGTGCGGCTAGTAGCCGGAGCTTTCACGGGTCCTTGGTACCTTTTCTGTGGTTCCCACCAGCACTATTCCTCTCTCCTGTTGACTCAAAATCCAGAGCCACTCCGAAGCTGCTGTTATTATTTGGGCCCTGGAGCCATCTGGAGAACCCACTTGTGATCAGGACGCCCGTGGTGCTAGTGCCTGATCTCCACACAGTAAGAAGCAGTCCCTGCCCCACAGACCTTACTGTCGCTTTCCCTTTCCAAATGGTGAGCTAATGCATACAAAGAGTAAACAACTAGCTTGGGGTCATCTGTGATGGAACCAGAGATTCAAAGCCAGCGCTTCTCACTTCCTGTCAAGCGTGTTCCCTGAGACCACTTGTCTCTGATGCAGCCGCAAGCTGCCCGGAGACTGAGCTTGAGTCATGGGAAGAAAACGTGCAACCCCCAGCTCCCGAAACCGGCAATATATATTTAAATCAAAATCCGACCTCCTGCCCTTGGCATTTTCAGTGGAAAAATAATGGGTTTCAGAAAGTTATTCAAAAGTGCCAATTTGAGAGGGAAATAAGACGTTAATCACTTGTTGGAAACTAAATTGACCCCTGTTAGGGGGCTTTGGTCGGTCGTTCCTGCACAGCTGATGAAACAGAATAATTGGGGAGATAAGTGACACTCAGATTCATTAAAATTCCTTGGCCTGGGACATAAGAAAAACATTTGCTGAGGCCCTGGACGTATGACTGAGCAAAACAGAAGCTGTTCCAGTCTCTGACCTTGCAATGGAAGTTTGCTCTTTCTAGGGGATGTGTTGGAACGAGGGACACATGGGAAGAAGCTCCAGAGGGGGTAGCTGTGTCAGTCTGGTTCAGCAAAACAAACAAGGAGTCTTGTGGCACTTAACAACTAACAGATTTATTTAATGCATGAGCTTTCATGGGAGAAAGGGGAACACATCTGAGACACATCTTGCCCTTAGGAGAGGACAGTCTAAACAGACCAAAGCAGGAATGGATTAACATCCTTCTTGAACAGAACAGGTGCTTTGACCTCATCTTCCTCTATATGTTGTTCCCCAGTGTTTGAATCTAAACTACTGCATTGAGTTGCTGTAACGGTGTGACCGGATCATATGACTTACAGTTCCCTGCAGTTACTTTCCTCCCATTCTGTAAGTTCCCCATCTTTAAAGCATCTGATGAAGTGGGATTTTGTCCCACAAAAGCTCATGCAATAATTAATTAATTTTTTAGTCTTTAAGTGCACAAACTCCTTGTTCGTTTTGCTGAATCAGACTAACACGGCTGCCCCTTTGGAACTTGCAGAAATTGTCAAAGATATCGAAGCTCCTAACTCCCATGAAAATCAATGGCAGTCGGGAGCCAGGGCTGGCAATGCTGTGAGGCAAGAGACAGCCATGGCTTCAGGTGACAGTTCTTAGCGGCGCCTAGCCCCCCTTGAATATCAGGCTGGCTCCCGCCTCTTCAACTCTTTCCTAGCAGCTCAGGCACTGTTAGTCAACCTGCAGCTTAAGTCATGTAGGCAGAGTCCACTTTAAATCCCTCTGCAGGCAGACGCTGGAGATTTATGCACTTTGGAAAACTGTTTTCAACCCCCATGAATGAGATGGGGAAGCGCCAAATCAAAATTTGGCTTGGGGCACCACAACCCCTTGAGCCAGCCCTGTCGGGAGCCTAAATCTCTTTGGCAATTGGGGACTAAGTGACTTGTCCAAGGTCACCCACAGCTCATCCTTCCAACCTGCGAATGTACAATGGCCTTGCTCTTTTAGACAACTGTAAACGCTTTGGGGCAAGAACCATCTTTTTCTTCTGTGTGTCCATGGTGCATAGGAATTTTTGGCCTCATCCAGGAGTGGGACACCCAGAAATACGCATAAATCATCCCAATAGGGTAAAACCAACTCTTGAACTCAAAGGAATTGCAATCCAGAGTGGAGCAAAATCAACTCAAGGGCCTGTCAACAAGTATTGGCTTAACAGAAGTGGCTGATGAGTGCAGGTGGAGCAGGGATGCACTCTGAGAGGTCTAAAAGAAAAGCCCAGTAAATCTTCAATAACAATTATTTGATGCCAAGTTTTTCCACTCTACAAACCCTGCTTTCCCAGGTTCCCAGGCTCACTGCTACAGTCCTGTTTTTATTACACCTGTGAAAGCAAGCAGAGCAGATTCTCAGCTGACAGAAAGGGGCACAGCTCAGGAGGTTTCACAATGCCTTGACTGTTCTTTCATTTGGATTTGCTCCTGAGGAATAACCCATGAGTAAGAGCCTCAGCCTGATAACAGGCACTGCATTAACAATACATTTGTACATGCGACTCAAAATGCAAATATTGCCCTCATGCCTGAACCCGCCATCCTCGCTACCGGGATCAATGAAAGACAAGGGATGAGTCATGCAAAAACTCTTCCACTTCATTCTCATTCATTTTCCTGGTCGAATGAGCCTGATGCTTTCTACCACAGGTGTGCTTCTTTCTCTGGTGAGGGATTTATGCTGCATGTACGGCTGTAGCGTCTGCCTGCCTTGTTGCTTTCACATGCATCTGGCCCATGGCTGAGGAGAGGCAACTTTTTCTAGCAGGGGACGCCTTTCATTTGGCTGACCAGTGAGAAAGGGTCAAGGGCAGGGCAGTTTATGCATGCAGTTATTTTGCTGAACAAAATCCCCGCCTAGATCCAAGGAGTCCTGAACTTTGGCAGTTTTTGAAATCTAAACCAAGAGCTGTGTTTTTCAAATGGACTATATCTTTACAATGGATTAAACCAACTCCCCCACTCCCTTCAAAGAACAAAACAAAACATGTGTGTTCAAATTCGGATAACCGCACAGCTAAGAGAGGAAGGATTTCCCAGTGGTTAGTGCACTAACCTACAACTCAGGATCTCAGTTCAAGTGTCTGCACTGGCACCGACGTCCTCCGTGACCTTGGGTAAGTCACTTAGCTGCTCTGTGCCTCAGTTTTCCACCTGTGTCTTGATGATCACAGTACTGCCCCAGTTCACAGGGCTGCTGTGAGAAGAAATACTCTAAAGATCGCCAGGTGCTCAGGCACTGTGGTGATGGAGTCACAGACAGTACCACTGACGCACAGCGCTGGTTTCAGGGAGGCTAATTTACTGTCATCGACATCTTTCAGTTCCAACACGTAGGAAGCCAGCTTCCACACCTATTCTGCTGAGTGTGACTTTCCCTTTCCCTATGCAATCAAAGTGCAATGCGCCCTGCCTCTCTGGCCTTTATTTTGTTTAAGCCCCTCACATCTGCAGGCTAACTGCTGTGCAAGGGGAGAGGGCCTGGCCAGGGTGCTCCTACCTCCTGGCTGGCCCCAGTAGCATCTTCTGGGCTTTTCAGGCAAGTTAAAGCAGCCTTTGGGCTGCCCTAATTTACCCAGTGGTTATCCTGGCAGGGCGTTAGAGCAGATGACCCTTGCAGTCCCGTCTAAGCTCATGACTCTATGAAGAATAGGGTCTCCTCATGTCTCTACCTTGAAACTTGTAACAAGGTCACCTCGGGCAAGGCAATTACTCTGGTGCAGTCATGCTACCATTCCAACTTTAGCGGCTGCAAGAGGGCAGAGACAGCTCTTGACTGAAAAGCTTTGAGAAGGGGGAAGCGCTGTCAGCCATAAAGCTGGGTGTGATGCGGTGCAGCTGGCTGCCATGCCTGGCTCAGAGTCAGCATGAGTGGGAAGTCTCTTCTCCGGCACCCTTCACGCTGCCCCGGCTCAACACTGCTGCAGAGGAACAATGCAGCAGTTAATTGCTCCTTGGCTTTCGCAGAGCTGCAGGTCCCTGGCCAGTTGCTTGCAAGTACAAGATTCATCAGCCAGGGCTTGAGTTGCTCAAAATCATCCTGGGATCTGCAGACGGAGGGATGTGATTATTCCTCTCTATTTGCACTGATGAGGCCACATCTGGAGTAAGGTGTCCTGTTTTGCACCCCTCCCCGTTACAGGAAGGATGTGAACAGATTGAAGAGTCCAGAGGAGGGCAAGAAAGTGATGAGGGCTGAAGCACGAGAGATTGAGAGAACTGGGCTGGTTTAGTTTGAAGAAGAGAAGAGTGAGGGGGGATTTGATAATAGACTTCACCCGAAGGGGGCTCCACGGAGAATGGAGCTGGGCTGTTCTCAGTGTGGGCAGGTGATAGAACAAGGAACAATGGTCTCAAGTTGCAATGCGTGTGGGCAGGTCAAGACTGGATATTAGGAAAATCTTTTTCCCAGGAGGGTGGTGAATGGGTTACCTAAGGAAATGGTGGAATCTCCATCCTTAGAGGTCTTTAAAGCCTGGCTTGACAAAGCCCTGACTGGGATGGTTTAGTCAGGCTGGTCCTGCTTGGAGCAAGGGGTTGAACTAGGTGACCTCCTGGGGTCCCATCCAACCTTATTTTTCTATGATTTGCTGATCTGGCAGGAAGATAGAATACAATCATAGGGTTAGATCATCGAGTCTAACCCCCTGGGAATTGAACCCAGGACCACCTGCCTATTAAGGTGCCTAGAGGTGCTAGCCACTAGGAGAGGGTGGTGAAAGGAAACTACATCAAATATGCCTGTCCCAAGGGCCACACCAGAAGCTCTCAAAGCACATGGCAAAGGAGCAGTGCTCCAGGTCACCCGGGAGAGAAGGGTACAAATATCCCCATTCTCAAGTGAGGAAACTGAGGCACGCCTGACTTTACAGAACAAGTCAGAGGCCAAGCCAGGAAGAGAAGCCATGCCCTCAGGCTCTCATGTATTATCATAGGGCCCAGACGCCCCAGTCAAGCACAATATTCTCGATGCTGAACATACACCTAGCTCTTCAGCAATGGAGGCTGTCCTTCGCTTGCAGCCTGTCTAGCTACAGTGGAAGGGGATGTGATCTGGACAAGTGGCAGAGGCAAGACTGGCTGCCTGGCTAATGCATGTACCTCCTCCTCCAGGCTGGGAGTCTGCCAAGTGTCTGAGTTTACTCCCACCACTGAGCTCCACCAACAGCTCCTCAAAAAACCCCAACAAAATTCCCCATAAGCTGCATCTCACCACCCAGCTAGCTCTGGGTGCTGCACTCTCTCTGGTCCTGGGATGCGAGCTCTGGGAACAAAAGGTCAGGCACTTCAGTACTGAGACCCCTGCTTAGCTCATGGCAGCGCAGAAAAAAGAGCTCACTGGTCACTGCTTTACCCTCAGAGCGTCTGGCCTGGAGGTGGAGTTTAACCCTCACACGGCCACCCCGCCTCTGATTTACAAAGCTGCTGCATCTGGGTACCTGAAAATTGCCCCTCCCTGGGTTCCAAAGGGGCAGCCGTGTTAGTTTAGTTCTGCAAAACAAGCAAGGAGTCCTGTGGCACTTAAAGACTAACAAATTATTTATTGCCTGAGCTTTTGTGGGAGAAAAATCCCACTTTTGTCAGATGCTTTGAAGAATTTCTCTCCCTAGAGAAATCCTCAACCAGCATAGATCCACCACATCTGCTTTTCTTCTCCCCCTGAGGGACAGGGAGACATGGCCTGGTGTGTCATCAGCCGGGCACAAAGCAGAGTAGCGGAAATATGACACAGCAATGTTTAATTTAATGCAGCAATGATTTAGTGGGCTTGGCCCTTGATTTAATTGAGGTTGGTCCTGCTTTGAGTAGGGGGTTGGACTAGACACTTTCTGGGGCCCTTCCAACCCTAATATTTTATTATTGAAGAGCATAAACCATGGAGCTGGGAAAGAACACTGGTCATTCTGTTGCCAAGAGCTGATTTCAATGGGCACTAATTAGCCCCTGTGATGATGACAGAACTAATGTTACCCTCCATCTGGATAGGTCAAAACTGGGGGAAGTCCCACCACACGGCCTGCACGATACTCGTCCTGTGGCTAAACCATACTGCATATGTACATCCTGCCTTTGGGTTGAAGTTCCCAAAGCTCTTTGCAAAGGCAAGTAGCTCTCATTAGTACAATTTTACATACAGGGAAACTGAAACAGAATGCAAGAGATTCATCCACGGTCACGCAATGATCCAGTGGCCAAGGAGAACGCAGGTGGCCTGTCTCCTAACCATAGCCACAAAGATTGGCAGGGGGCATCTCAATCACCAGGACTAAATTCACTGAAAATTTGTTGTTTCCTAAAAACAACAGCAGTTTTTATTTTTAACAGAAAATGAGACCAGCTGACTGAAGTCCAGTACTGTGCCACCGACTGATAAATAAAGCATGAAGCCCTAACTACCTCTCTATGGAGACAGCTTGGTGTATGTACACATAAGTGGCAAGAAAAGGGGGGAGGTCGAGGGCTTGACAAATGCCTTATTCCGAGGAAACACTTGGAGAGGAAAATTAATTCAGGAGATCAAGTGGAAGCATTTTTTTCCTATGAGCTGTAGTAGATTATTTCCCTTTTAAGAAACAGGCTGGGATCTGCCCCCCAGAGTTGGTGGCAGGGAAAAAAAAATCTCTGCTTGTTATCGCTTTCCTTTCTTTATTTGATGCTCTCATTTCACTTGCATGGCAGGAAGCTTCTGCCATTTCATCCACAGTTTTCAAATCTGGAGAGCTGAGCCCCCTGAAAAATAATTCCTGCTACCTGGTTCTGATTTGAATTCCAATGTGCCCCAGTGCCAACAGGAAAACAGCTGGGTTGATTGCAACAGCAAGCTTTAGGCAGAAGGTGGGTGCGGGAATGAAATCATGCCGAGGTGATCAAATATACACTGGCTTGGGAGATAATTTGTCTTCTTTGCTCTGACTTCTTAGAATAAAAGAATCAGAGATGAGGATTGGAAGGGACCTCAGGAAGTATCTCATCCAACCCCCTGCTCCAAGAAGGACCAATCTTGGCTAAATGACTCCAGCCGGGGCTTTGTCAGCTGGCCCTTAAAAACCTCTAAGGATGGAGCTTCCACCATCTCCCTAAGCAACCCATTCCAGCGCTTCACCTCCTTCTTAGGGAAAAGGTTTTTCCTAATACAAAACCTAGTCCTCCCTTTGATGCTGTCCAAATTTAGGGGACCATTTATGATTATTTTTCATATTAATATTCTAAAATTTTAATAATCCATAGGAGCGCTGCCATGTTTTTACATGGAAAGATTGTAACCTGCTAGGAATGATTGTATGGTTGATGTGTAGGAATTGTATCTGTATTAGAAGTTATGAATATGTTTGTTACATCTGTGTTTCAATCTGTGTGATGCTGGGACACACCCCAGACAGCATGTCTGCAACCATTATATCCTTAATGGTCCATTAAGGGAACCACAGGGACAGTGAGCCCAGGGAGTCACCTGAACTGGCTATGTGACTCAAACGCATTTTGATTTGCAAAAACTCCACACAGCATGGGGATGGCCAGAGGTGATAAAAGGCAGCAGCCCCAATTCCATTTTGTCTTCAGTTTCCAGTCTACAGCCAACACCCATCTCTGGAACTGAGTCACAACTAAAGAATTTGATGCCCGGGGCATGTTTCGATTGGAACGTGCCCCTTACAATGGGTTAAAGTATAATCTGGTGGGCCCTGGAACCCTCCTAATCGGGTGGCCACCTTCCCGCACAGGTGAGCCCCCCTCTCACATGGGTGGTCCCCCCCTTCCACACCCCAGCTCCTGCCCCCGACACAGCTACTTCCCCCCATATCCATTCCGCTGTCCCCAAAATCCACCCCCAGCCCCTAACACCCACCCCCAAAACCCACCCCAGTCCTCAATATCCACCCCTAATACTCACTCCCCTGTCCCCAAAATCCACCCCTGACCCCAATCCCTGTCCCCAGCTCAGGAGCCCCTAATACCCGCCCCCAGTGTGAGGCAGGTGCCCCAGCAATCACCAAGAGCATGCTGGGCTGGGAAATTGCAGCCTCCAGGCTGTGCTTGGAGCCTTCTGCCGCCAAGCACACCTGCACGTGCACAGGGGAGCCCGCTCCCCTCCTCTGCCTGCCAGAACGCAGGGGAACGCCATTCCGGGGCCTGCTATGTTTAGGGGCACAGCATTTGGGACCCTAAAAATAGAAAATGGTGCCGGAACGCTGCTTTCCGGGGCCTGCTATTTTTCAGTGGTGGGCCCTGGAATGCAGCGTTCTGGCACCATTTTCTGTTTTTGGGGGGGCCAGAATGCTGAGCACCTAAAAATAGTGGGCCCCAGAATGGCGTCCCGGGCCATTCTGCCCCACTTTAACCCCTGAATGGCCGGCACCTGGAGCAAGGGGCGAGGAAGGCACCCTTTAATGGAGCGGCTCAGTGGAGCTGCTCTGGTGTGCCCGGAGCAAAGCCCTGCTTGCCCCACCATCATTATGGCCCTGTTGGAACTATTCCTCTGTGACTGGACAAAGGACCGAGCCCCACTCAGGTGCTGGGTGTCTACCAGAGGAACTGGTCAGTCCTGCGAACTTCAAATTCTTCCAAAGACTTGCTTCACATGGACTTTTAATCATTTGTGTATACGTGAGTCACTCTGACTCTTTAACATTTTTCTGACTTGTTTCTTTTCTTTCTTTATTAAATCTTTAGTTGTAGTTACTAAAGGATTGGTTGGCAGTGTGGTATTTTGGGTAAGATCCAAGACTATATTGTTCTGTGTAATGTGGCTGGCCCTTTGGGTTCAGGAGAAACTATTTCTTTAAGAGACCGTATGGCTAGGTGGGAACCAGAGGAGCTGATGTGCAGTAAAGGGGACTGTTTTTATTTTATTATGCTTTGTGATGACTGGTGTGGGGAACCAGAAGCATATTATGTTGCTGATTGGGAGTCTAGTTTAAGTGCCACCCTGCGGTATTTGTAGTGTTTGGCTTTCATTTTTGCAGCTTGCCCTGAGTTTTTCATATTCAGTTGGTTATCTCAGGAGGCCTGGGTCACATTCCCCTCCTGCAACTTGAAATCATTGCTCCTAGTTCTGTCATCTGCCACCCCTGAAAACAGCCTAGCTCCATCCTGCCTGAAGTCTCCTTCAGATATTTGAAGGCTGCTGTCAAAGCCCCCCTCACTCTTCTCCATGGCAAGCTAAACAAACCCAGTTCCCTCAGCCTCTCCTAAGAAGTCACGTGCTCCAGCCGGGTCCCCTAATCATTTCCATTGCCCTCCAATTTCTCCATGTCTCTGCGGTAGTGGGGGCCAAAAACTGGACACAGTTCCCCAAATGTGGCCTCACCAGTGCCAAATAGCGGGGAATAGTCACTTCTCTCCATCTGCTGGCCATGCTACTATTAATGCAGCCCAATATACTGTCAGCCTTCCTGGCAATAAGGGCGCACTATTGACTCATGTCCCACTTCGTGCCCATTGTAAGGAAGAGACAAAGGTGGAGAAGATGAAGTCCTGGTGTATTTATCTTGGGTGAACACTGCCTCTGCAGTGAGCTGGCCCCAACCTTTGCCCTCAAAACAATGATCTTTCAGGCGGGTTTTACGGGTAAAGCATTGAATTGAGATACTGCTGATCTAAGTAAAATTCCTGGCCCTGCCACTGACTCCGTGTGCGACCTTGGGCAAGTTATTTAGGCTGGGTCCACAAAGGGCTTTTGGCATTGCCACACAGAGAGTCAATGTGCTACCCGTCGCCCTCCAGAGCAAGGTGCAGATGGCCAGGTTGCAGGGAGGTGCTCGCCTCTGCTTGGCATCCCACAAATAGGGACCCCTTTCCTGGAGTCAGGCAGTTTATGCATCTAAGCTAGTTCTGGCTGGGAAGCCTTGGGGTGTGCGTCACTCCACACAAACCAGTCAGAGGAGGTGGTGGTACCCAGCCTGCAATCCAGTGGATAGATGTGGGAGAAGCAGGCACAGTCGTCCCCTCTCTGCCAGTGGGGAGAGAAGAGGGGCTTGAAGAGATCCCCCATCTCTCAGAGGTGAACTCAGACCGCTGCACCAAGGGGTACTCTGATGAAGCCTTGTTGAAGCCAGCCTGTTATTTATCCCAAATGGAAGAGTAATTGGAGCAGGGGCCCCAGGTCACGGCCAAGAGGGGTGCCCCACAGGACTGCAGACTCATTCCCAGTCTCTGTCTGGTCCAGTGGCTAGCTCAGCATTGAGCCACCGTGGAACGGTGATTGGGGAATGAGTGAGCAGGAACAGCTCTGCGATGCAGTGGTTACGGTGGCCCCATGGGAGACAGAAGAGCAGGGTCTAGTCCCCCCGCTCCAGTCATGATGTGCTCATCACATACACATGTGTTAGAAAGAAGAGCATGTGCAATACTGGGCACAGAGGGACGAAGGCAAAGGCCTTTTTTTACAGTTGGGGAAACTGAGGCATCAACATCTTACAACCCTGGTGCCCAAAATCAGGCAGCTAAATCCATTTGGAAAGCGTGGCCCTAAGAGTGATCTGCCCCAGGTCAGGCAGAGTCAGCCGCAGAGCTGGAGTGACACCGTTACTACGCCAGCAGCAGCAAATACAAAAGTGGCTCTCCCACGTTGAACAGGGAATGTGACAGACAGAAAAAGCAAAACTCTGTTTTCACCCTTAACTCTGCTGGCTCTGGGAGCCCCTTCTGACAGACAGACAAACATCCCCACACACAGACACAGTGAGATCCATTGCTTGGTGCTGATGGGAGGGCCCGGGAGCCCTTCGCTCACCTGCTATGTAAGTCCCCAGTGCTCTCGGACCGTTTGCTCCAGCAGAACATGTCTCTTAGCTTAGGGCCTGACCTCAGAAATGACACTTGCTCCTTTTGACCCCCTGTGACGGGATTTGGCGGCTCTGGATCAGGAGACGATGCAGAGGCCTAATAGTAAATATTAAACATAAAGCCAACTCAAATGCCTGCTCCTCACTCCATGTACCTCCTACAACTCAGATCTGGGACCCCGCTTTTCCCTCTTTTATTTACTGTCACAGCAAGGGGACAGTGTTGGCCAAGTACAAATTCATAACTGTGACAGATTCTCCCAGGGTTCATGTGCTCTGGACTCCTACAGTTACAGCCAGACAGGACGGAAATGTTTTAGGAGGGGTCTCCCACCCCGGGCTCTCCCCACACCTGTGCAGTCAGCCCCGCATGTGACCTCAGAGGACTGCTGTGCCAGGAGCTCCCCCGGCGGGATGCCCCCCCTGGCAGGTCCCAAAGAGCTCCTCCACACCACAAAGGGGCTGTGCACCCCACCTCTGCCGTCAAAAGCGATTTCCAGCCAGTGTTGGAATCAAAAGGGTTCATTGGTTCTCAGGATCTCAGGACAGAAAGATTTTGCTAGCAACGAATAAGAAGTTACAGCAGCAACAACCTGGGGAACCTCATCCTCTGGGGTCCCCTCCCCACTGGGACCCAATGGGGCCCCAGCCTCTTTCCCCCCAGCCACTCCCAGACCTGTCCCCTAGCTCCTCCCAGTTCTTTTGTTTCCTTCCTGAGCTAGGCGGCCACCCCTCAGATCTTCACCTGCCTCAATCTGTTACAAATGGTTGGGGCAAAGGCAGGGGGTCCTGCCTGTGTTTGACTAGACAAGGCCCAGCTTCCCTCTCGTGTCCCTAAAGTGATCACATATCTGGGTTCCCAGCACTGACATGTAGGGAAACTGAGGCACACCAAGAATATCTCTCCTTCGGCACAATAACCAAGCAAATGAAATCTTGTCACATCACTGTCACTGTCTTGGAAAACCTTGGAGGGACTAGTGAGCTCCAGAAAGGGGTGGGACATTTATATGGGAAATATCTAGAGGCGGCACTATTAATGGTCATACGTTTAGCCAGGATGTCATACCCCGTGCTTCACAGTGTGAGCCGATCTCTAGCTATTAGAAACCGAGTTGAGACCAATGGAGGGGGGGTGTAGATTGTCCCACACCTGCCATGACAGATTTCTGACACCTTCTTCTGACACTTCTAGGGGTGGGTCTGGTGGACCTTAGATCCCACCCAGTCTGTCAATTCCTAGCTAGATTGAGACAAAAATCTTAGGAGGAGCTGAGGTTGGCGGGGAACTCTCCACGGTGCTGAATGGCAAAATCCTCCTTGTTTTAACAAACACAAAGGAACTGGATGGAAGCTGGGCCTAGCCCTTTTCGAGTGTGTCTTCACTGACTCAAGTTTAAGCTCCCTTTTCTGTCCACACACAAGTCCATCGGACTCAACTTAACAAGCACTCTGGACCCTGCTTGGAGGCTGGGTCAGAACGTGACTCCCACCGTGGATCCAAGCCTGGTTGTTTTGAAGTACGGATGCAGCTCAAGCCACACACCAGTGTGGATGTGTTGCAACAGCTGAACGACCTGGCTCCAGCATGGGAAGCCAGGTTTCCAGTGCACTTTGGATGCTCAAGCCATAGGCTAGGAAACACCAAGTCAACGAGCCCGGGTCCCACAGATGCGTGCAGTCCCCACAGTGACCAACTGCAAAGGAAATGGAGAGTAGACAGTGAGGGAGGGTTTTCAACAGGAGTAGGAGGAAGGGGCTGGGAACAGCACCGGGTCTATAGAGAGGGAATTCCTGGGAATGTCCAAGGACAGCGTCCACACTGCTTTATTCTCTGAGCACCAGTAGCCGTGTTCACCCTTGAGATCCAAGCAGCCAAGG
Source organism: Podocnemis expansa (assembly GCA_007922195.1). Taxonomy (NCBI): domain Eukaryota; kingdom Metazoa; phylum Chordata; order Testudines; family Podocnemididae; genus Podocnemis; species Podocnemis expansa. Next base: position 1,182,273 of record ML682063.1, on the reverse strand, counting down.
GACATAGAGAAGACCTGCTGTATGTATCTTGAGGGAGGCTGGACATGGACATTAGGACCTCAACGTAGCTCCTGGCCCTGCTACAGATTCCTTGGGTGACCTGGGTAATGTCACTTCTCCCCTCTGTGCCTCAGTTCCCCACCTGTAAACTGGCAGCAATAACCCTCCCTTTCTTCAGGGATTGACTCCCCTCATTTGTCCATCCAGCACCTCGCACAAGCTATGACCCCCACCTCTGAGGGCTGTCACGTGCAACTGTAAAAATCCTGTTTATTTTCCTGCCAAGAAATGGCACTTGCCTGTGAAGAACCACTCTTTAAATGACGTGCTGCGTTTGGCATGAAACCAAGTTCTCAGCTAGCAGAATTCAAGCAAGCAGATGGATGTGGCGCTTTTGGCCTGGGGGAGCTGGTCACACGCTTGGTGCGTCAGTACAAGTTGCTGACAGCCTGTGACAGAGTTGCAAGCCATCCGGCCTTTGCACCACCGAGACCGGGGCATACGCCTTGCCAGTAAGCATTGCAGAACTGCAGTGAACATGCCCGGCTGCGCAGATGGTTGCTTTTGGCAGCAGGGGACGCTGTGAGGGCAGTGTCAAGGCAGCATCTCCTGCTGCTTAAGAGGATAAAAACAATCAATTGGTCCATCTGCCTGCCTGGTGACATCCTCCACTATAGAGACATACAGGAAAGATTCCAGAGCATGAGTACAAGCATCCTCGTGGCTGTCTGGGGCAGAGAGGATGTGGGAAGAGACAGCAGGAGCAGATTAAATAGCATTGATCCACACTGAACTGGGGCAGGGAAAGTTTTTCTCTGCCCAATTTAGTCATTGTTTCATGCCATTACCATATAGGGCACCAGATGTTGCCCAAAGCCTGAGCACAGCCTGGGGATTGACTCTGATCTGTGCTAGGCTGGTGGAAGTCAGGAGCAAGGAAAGGTCACACTCGTGTCTGGGAGAGGAAACTCAAGCCCCTCCATCGCATGCAGCTGAGAACAAGACAAAAGGCAGAAAGCCTGGAAGTGGGAGCTAGAAAGAACCCAGTGGGCCCGGCAGGATATTTTCCAGGGCACGGTCCCAGATGGTTAAGAGTCTCAAGAAACTGGGTCACCTGACTCCATTGCAAGACATGTCCACAGCTCAGAGCACTGTGACAACGGGTTTTTTTCCTGGCTCACCTCTTTCCAGCTGGGTGGTTTAACCCAAGACCAAAGACCCACTGAAAAACCCCCAAATGTCTCCCAATCCCTCCTCAAGGCCGGAGTCTGCCTCAAACGTATCTTTGTGTATGGGACTTAGATGACCCTGATTGCCGGCCAAAGGGATAGCCGTGTGAATTGGAATTCATATGCAGATTTGACACCATCAGCTTAGGCCTGAATAGAGACTATGAGTTTTTCTCCTATTACAACAGGGAAGTTTGCTTTCCTCCCCCACCTCCCACCCCAAACTCCTGGCTTATTGCTGTTTTCTATTGTTCGAATCTAAACAATTGCTTTGATTCTCTGTATTAGTCTGACCTGATCTCATGACTTACACTTCCCTGCATTTATTTTGCTCTCATTCTGTATGATCCCCATCTTCAAGCATCTGAAGCATTTTCTCCCACGAAACCTCATGCAATTAATACATTTGTTAGTCTTTAAAAGTGCCACCAGACTCCTCATTTGTTTTTCTGATCACTGTTTGTGTTTGCCCTCACCCCCCCCCCAGTAGAGCAGGGCTACAATCACTAGCGTACACGTGGGGAACCGAGGCACAGAGAAGTCAAGGGACAAGCCCAAGGTCACAAAGGGAGCCTGTGGCAGAGCAGGGAACTGAACCTAGCTAGCTCTCCAAGTGAGTATTCACACCACACAGGGTCACAGCAGCAACAACGCTCCTCACTGGTCCGTCAGGCTCACCGCTCCCTCTTCCTGGAGCTCTGGTCTTTGAGCCCTACAGAAAGAAGTGGACATAACAATCTCTGCTTCTCTTCACCAAAGGCTACTTTCTCCACTCTGCCCAGTCCATGGACGAGTGCCCTGCCTGTCTTTGTAAGTCTGCCTGGGCTCACTCTCTCTGCAGTCCTCCGTCTGCTTCTTTCAGAACGCCTGCACCCAGCATCTACTTACAGTGAGAGAAGGGGTTTCTCATATCCCAGCGCTCCTTCCCAGCATTCCTTGCTGGACCAATGACTCCCCGTTTGGAACTACAATGCCCAGAATCCCCTATTCTGGGTTTAGCTGAGACTCGCATCCCATTCTAATCCTTTGCGGAGTCCTACTAGGATCTTCACTTCAGCGATATACAGCAGCAGTGAGTTCCACAGGTAAAGTATGTGATACATGACACAGGAGTTCCTTTTATCATTATTAAAATGACCACTTTTTAATTTCATCAGATGTCCCTGTGCAGGATCTTGTTTTCTGAAAGAGAAACTAACATAACCCAAGCCAAGCTGATCTCCTCTATATCACTCATCACTTAAGAACATAGGAATGGCCATACTGGATCAGACCAGTGGTTCATCTAACCCAGTATCCTATCATCCTGCAATGGTGGCAGGTGCTTCACAGGGCATGAATGAAACAGAGGAATTTTCTATCCCTTTTCATCCACTACCTGCATCTGCAAAGAGACTTAGGGACACCCAGAGCAATCCACCCCTGACCATCCTGGCTAATAGACACTGATGGACCTCATGACAGGCTGCTCCCCAGATCTGTTCCTGTGTGCTGCTGTGATCCCCCAATTCCCACTCCTGAACCCCGATTTGCCCCACTTTGCCAAATGACTGCTCACTCCTGAGTCAGTCCACTCTGGCCTTTGGTGTGCAACCAGTCCCAAGCAGTGGGCGTGTGACCTCTGACAACTCAAGGGATGGTCCCCCAAGAAGCACCCCCGGCCCCAGTTACCACACCAGGAGCCACTGTCTACAGAAATTGGGACCCAACCACCATACATTCAAGTCCATCCATTTAACAAAGAAATGGATTGTGCCCAGCCTTCTTCACTCACACCCTCGAAAGACCACACAGCTTTAGATAAAACAACTACTAGTTTATTGATCAGATTATAATTCTAAGTGAGAATATGGCCAGTCATGGCAGAATCACAATATAAATGAGTCAGAAGAGACCACAAGGAAATAAAAGGTAAAATACACATACTACCCTAAATATCTTTACTTAAACTGACCTTATACTCCAAGTTCATGCTCAAGGTGTTCGGCTGTCAAATGTTTGCACAGCCAGTCTCTGCCTGAGACCAGGCAGGGCCCAGATCCTGTACAGAGCTGCTTCAAGATGGAGAGTCCCAGGCAAAAAACAAAAATCTTCCAAGTGTCTCTCTCTTTTTTTCCCATCCTCCTCCCCTTCTGGGCTGAGGTGATCCCTTTGTCTCTCCTGAGCCACCTCAATCAGTATACTTTTGTAGCCTTCTCCAGGTACTTGTTTGCTTGTTGTGAGAGAGCTCTGTCTGTCTCCCGCCCCCCTGAGCCATGTTAAACATGCCACATGTCTGAGCACATGCCTGAAGTTGTAGGAAATATGATATCATACTACTCATGTAGAATAGGTTATGAGCATCCATAAAGAAACACTGAATGGTGTAATTGGCTAAAGACATACAATTCCAGTGTATAAGTGAACAGAAAAAATCATATAGACTATAACCCAGAGTACACAGATACATATCCCGTCACAGACCTCACCTGCATGAACTTGAACCTGGTTATACTTTGGGCCTTCACAATATCCCCTGGCAATGAGTTCCATGGGTTAACTGTGAGTTGTATGAAGAAGTACCCTCTTCTGTTTGTTTCAAACCTGCTACCTATTCATTTCATTGGGTGATTTCTGGTTACTGTGTTATACAAAGAGGTAAACAACAGTTCCTCATACAGTGTACTTTCTCCACACCATTCAGTTTTATAGACCTCTTATATCCTCCCTTACTCATCTTTTTTCCAAGCTGAACAGTTACATTCTTCTTAATCTTTCCTCATATAGATGCTGCTTCATAACCCTAATAATTTTTATTGCCCATCTCTGTACGTTTTTGAGATGGGGAATCAAAAGTGAACACAGAATTCAAGGTGTGGGTGTACTATAGATTTATACAGCAGCATTACGATATTTTCTTTCTTACTGTCTCTTTCCCTATGGTTCCCAACGTTCTGGCAGCTTTCTTGACTGCCGCTGAACATTGAGCAGATGTTTTCAGACAACTATCCAGAATGGTATCAAGCTTTTTCTTGAGTGGTAACATTTAATTTATACCCCATCCTTTATAAACAATCCTGTTAAAACACAATGGCCAAATCAAACCCTAGTGAAATGCCACCGGTCTCAATGGAATAACACAAGACTTGAATTTGATGTGAGATTTTCTCCTACGAAAGCTCATGGAACAAATAAATTTGTTACTCTTTAAGTGCCACAGGGCTCCTTGCTTGTTTTCCTTGTTTCTCAGTTTTTGGCTCACTATAACAAACATAAAAATCTGCATGAATGAAGATACAGATCTAGTCCTTCCCTCTGCCAGCATGGCTTGTATTCATGACTATGAGCTAGTGCAGCATATGGAATGGGGAAATCAAGCGACCTCAGTTCTGCTTTTTTCCTTCGCCAAATGAATGGCCTTGGATGTGGTTTTTGCCTCCATTCCCAGGCTTGGAAAATGGGTGCAATGATACCTAACTTACGGTGCAAGGAGACTGAGATCGGTGCTAAAGAGAACGTCAGTTAGCTCTGACAATGTGCTCGGTGCTGTACGATACACAGAATCATTCCAACCCAATCTCCTGGAAGTTGTTTTAACCCTTTCCAGTGATTAAACCACATGAGACCAGTTAAGAGAGTTGGTCCATTAGCTTATGGAGTAGATCGACTCTGAGCAGGATTTATTTTGCTTACAAACTAGAAGACAGCAGAGCTCAGGGAGGGCAACTTAGTGGGTCTGCTTGTTATTGAGCTTTCATTCAATGTAAATTTCCCTCTTGCGGGTTAGACATGAGCTATAAATTAGAAATGCGAGTCAGCCAACGGGGCTATGTTCTTTCAGAGGTACTTATGCAAATTCTTACAGAATTAGTGATAGTACAAATAATTTAAACTCTAATTACATCGGGTGCCTGTGTCCAGAGACAACTCAGGAACAAATGCATCAAACCAAGAAAAGAAACAAGGCATGAATGACATGTTATAGATAAGGAACTTCTCCAGGGAATAGACACAAACCATCTTAGAGGGTGAGAGGAATAATGGGGATAAAGCACTTTGTGGTGGCAGAGACAGCCCTGCCACCACATGTTTGTGGGATGCTTCTTGATCCACTCAGGAGTAGACACACAGGCTTTGAGACACAAGGCAAAGAAACCATTATATTTCAGAGTCAACTTGAAAACAAACTATTTGGAAATATGATTCGCAACATCAAAAAGAAACATTTGGTCCGACCTGAAATAATAGGTGGCTTTCCTTTAGAGACAGAAACAACAGAAAGTTTTCTTTAGGAAGTAGCAACTGGTTAGATTTCGTCAGTGCTTCTTCCCCTTCCTCTGCTGAAATGAGCTAGCAAAACTGACAGATTCACAAAATGCTTTTGGTGTCACTGAATCTGTATATTTTGCCAAAAACATTCCAGGCACAAAGTTATACCCAACTCCTTCACCCTGCCAGCAGCACAGCATCAAGAGAAGATCACAGTGGGCTTGAATTCAGGAGATGCAATTTCACTTCACTGGTCAGCTGCAGGCTTCCATCTGCAATCTGACCTGGGCTTCAATTCGCCATCTGTAAAATGGGGAGAACACATCCCTGCTTTCTGGAAGTGTTGTGAGAATAAACCTATCTATTTCCAAACTGTTCAGACACTGTGACTCTGAGGACTTAGGGAGGTTAAGATTAAGGTTATGGTTGAGTAGAGCTACAATTTCTTTATCGTGGAGGCTTCATTCTGCTCATCAGGTTGGATGCATTAAGCAATTCAGTGAAATTACCCCCTCCCCAGCCCCTTGAATTCAATTTAGCACTTAATATGAGTGGCTCAGATTCCAATGCCAGTGGGGCCCATTTGTGATCATCTAGTCTGGCCTCTTGCAGAAGTCAGGCCATCAAACTCTCCCCAAACAATTTCTAGGGCAGATCTTTTAGAAAAACATCCGCCCTGCTCCTTCTGAAGCACTGTGCTAACAAACAGCATCCCTGAGATACAGACATTAAAAAAGACTTGTTCAAACCAAGTCTCCCTCACTGTTCATAAAAGCCTCTGTCTTGGGCCTGACCTAGCAAAGCACGCTAAGTGTGGGCTTAAATTTCAGCACACAGCTAATCCCAAACCCCTGTCCTGCGGCTTGGCTGTAATGACATTGTTTTCTTCCCTGTCATGCCCCAATTCTGCACTCTCCCAAGCCTCTGACCAGATGGACTTTCTTGGACTTCTTCAATGGCTCTTTTGCAGGCAGCATGTTCACTGTAAAACTAACAGGTTTATTTTTCACATGAGCTTTCATGGGAGAAAATCCCATAAATATGTTAGTCAAAGTTGCACATGACTCCTTGGTTTTTTTGCTGGACTAGACTAAACTGGCTATCCCTTTGGAAACTGACAGCATGTTCATTGCTTGTCTTTTGTTGCAAAGCTGCTCATGATGGCATTTACCCTGCCTGATACGTGTTGTGTGTGGGGCGGGGGACAAAGCCAGGCTCCTTGGCATTGCTAGATTTATTGCCACTCCTCCGCTGACTGAGAGAAATACCTCCAAGGACCCGACTCTTGCTTGTCTGTTCCTACTGTAACCCGCAGCAAGCTCTGCAATGGGCACTCACTCGGCCTGGGGCTAGTCCAGGAGGTGGGCAGACAGAATGCCCCCTCACGATAGGTCTCAATGCACTCTGCAAAGGATCATTAGCCACATTGTGCAGAGAGAGAAACTGAGGCACAGAGCAGCTAAAGCCCCATAACCTCCAAGGAGTATTTTTGATGACCCAGCAGCTCACAGGCAGGGATGCCCAGGGTCAGCCGGTGTTTCTACTCCTGAGCACAACTGTCCAGGAAAGTGGAGCATCCAGAAAAGCAGAGCAAGAGTGATTCACTCTTGATAACATCACCTTCTTGTCCTCTCAGGATTAACAGCCCTAGAGTCCAAGGGCTAACTGCCAAAGCTCCCTGCACTTGAAGCACTCTCGACTGACTCACAGACCTGGCAAAACATGACTGGTTGGCCCTGAAAACTTGTCCCCAGCCCCTAAGGGAAGGAGAGTGCTCAGTACCCTCACGCCTGCTCATTCTTGCCCCCTCTGCTGTTGCAAATGTTTTCCAGGTGGCAGGATGGCCCGGTGGATAGGCTATTGACGTGGGATCCAGGCTCCCCTGCTTCTGACCGACTGGGGCAAGTAAAAAGAGCGTAAAGACGCTCACCCACCATTGAGATCTTCAGACAAAACATGCACTAAGAACGGATAATGTCCTGGGGTCACTGTCATTGCGTGAGGCACTGTCCAGCCACAGCCATGCTCCCAGGAAGCTTCTCATCTGACCAGTGGTTTGTCTTCATTAGGAGGAGTGGCCAAATCTCAGATTTAACTGACACACATGAGCTAAACCCAACCTGCTTTCTCCCACTTGTGCAAAGCAATGCAATTTGAACTGGACCAGGACTCCAGAAACCTGGCTACAGAATGACCATGGTACCTCAACGAACAGCTCTGTGACTCAGTTTCCTCATCAGGAAAATGGGGTAATGACACCTGCCTCCTTTTTAAAGTGCTTTGAGATCTACTGATGTGCAAGTGCTGTGTGCTACTGTGAAGCTCAACTGCTTTGCCTCATTGAGACAAGATGTAAAGGTTAGAGGCTAGGTTTACTACAGAGGGCAGGAGTGAGGCCTCCCTAAATCCACCCAGATACAGTAATGCCATGCAGTCACAAAGCAGGAATTCAAACAGTGACCAGAGAGGTAAGAAACCTCTCCAGGCAACCAGCTGCTGTTTCATTTCTGAACTTGCTGAACAGCCTTAAAGCGGGTGTCACATTCATGCCTCTGAGCCACACTCCTTGGCAACATAAATCACGTCTAGATCATGAACCAATGGCAAGTCTGTGCCCTTTAGCATCTGCAGACAATCAAAGGATGCATCAGCAACTGGTGGGATAAAAGGGATTTATGACCAAGGAATACCGACAGCCCATTCACCCCAGCTGCCCCTAGATTAAAGTCACCTCCGGAGAAGGAATCAAACCAAGGGCTGTTTGGCAACTCGGGCAGTGGAAGGATGGACAAAGGAAACTAGCCTTAACTCAACCCAGGCGAAGCACTTTGATCTACCTCATTTCCATGAAGAGGTTTCTATATCCACTAGCCTGCTGGCCCTTGGGAAGCCATCACGCCATGGGGTCGAATAACGATACTCAGTGTGGTTTGAGATCTCTCTTTAATACCCATGCCCCTGCTGTCTACAGCACATTTCCCCCTTTGGACAAACACCTAGCTCAAATATTTTCCCAGTGGTGTACAGAGAGTGTCCATCGCTCAGTGGCCAAAACCACATTTGCACCCTGCAGGTACCTTGCACCCTCTGTGCCATGCAGGACCCTCCTGCACCTTGCACAGGGGTCCCAGCCACACGCCACAGCCGACCTGGTAAAGGAGGGAGCCTGCAGGGTGAAAGAGGCACAAATGCCCCCCCCCAGCTGTCCCTCTGCAGCGGACCCACAGCGTGGCCCTGACTGGGGAGGGCAGCCTCACCCCTCCACGCCTGGCGAGTGGAAGGGGAAGGGGGCCTGGTCGGCCCTTCAGGACACATGGGAGGGTGCTGAAGGGTGCCGTTCAGTGCCCCCTGCATCCCCTGCCCATGGACAGATTAAGGGGCCCCAGGGCTCAGTTTCAGGGGTGCTGCAGCAGCCAATCTAGGGTCGGGGGGCTGAAGAGGACCCAGCTAGCTCTGGTGGTGGCTGAGGCGCTGGAGCCAGACGCCCTGGTCCATGGCACTCCCGCCATACCCCCAGGCCGGCTGGTCTGCCCCAGGGTGGAGCAGTCTGGCACGTACCCACGGCACTCCAGGGGCAGGGCAGGCTGGGCCAGCTCCTGTACTGGGGACCGTGGGGCACCGGCTAGGCCAGCATCAGCCACAGGGGTACCAGTGGGGTGGTCCGGCAGTGCTCTGCGGAGGGCCATACTGGAGACTGCCACATGTGCCGTCCAGTCCGCCCCGTCCCTGGAGCACAGTGGCCATGCGCCAGCCTGCATCACCCCATGGGGCAGACTGGCCAGCCCAGGGGCAGGACGCGAGTGCCGCAGACCACGGCCTTTGGCCCTAGGGCACTGGCCCCCTTCCCGGCTGGGTCCCCTCCCACGGCCCAACGGACTGCCGTGCTGGGGATTTGGATCCCTCAAAAATGGGCAGCCTGCGGCCCCTTAATCTAGCCCTGCAACCAAGCCAGCCTGGTACCCCCAGGCAGCTCTGTGCTCGAGGGCCTGGTCCCTCTCCACACCCCCCCCGCCCACTATGCCGTTTTATTTCCCTCCTGAGCGTCTGGCCATCTTCGGCAACAGCAAATAACTTAGCTCAGCAGCCGCTTGCTGTTTCTACAGCACTTAAGTAGCTGACAAGTTCCAGACAGGGAGCCGTGTTAGTTTATTTTAACAAAACAAACCAGGAGTCCTGTGGCCCACTCCCTTCCCATCGTCCTCTTCCCCGCTCCCCTCCCTGCAGTGCCTTCACTGACTAATTTAATCTGGATTAAAACAGGGTCAGGCTCCACTACCCCCACTTCACTTAATTTGTTCATTTATATTCCTAATTTAATTCACCAGGCCTTCTTGGCAAAGAAAACCAATACATGAGCTCATGTTCAGAGAAGTTCTAGGACGGGAGCAGGTTTAATTAGTCCAAAAGGCTTAGAGTCAGAGTGAGCGAAGAAGAACTGAGGTCAAAGATCCAGGCAATTTCAGACGCGCTGAAGTCTATTCGACTGCATCATGTTCTCCCAAGGAAGTCGAGGCTGGCAGAGCGTTCCCAGCTACAGAAGAGGAAAGTCACTCCCAGGGAAGATTTCCTCGCTGAGGGTCAGTTCCAGGGGTAGCGCACTCTGAACCAACGGAAACTGATCCTCCACCGGTGTAAACCAGCATAGTTTCACTGAAGCCAAGGGAATCTGTCCCAGCACGCTTTTATATGCACAGAATAGGTACCCGCAGGGGAAACTAACATTTGATAACAGCTTCATCAATCTAGCGGAGAAAGGTATACCGTAATCCAATGTCTTGGAAGATGAAGCTAGAGAGAGCAATTCAGACTGAAAAGGAGGCATAAATTTTTAAGTGAGGGTAATTAACTATTGGAACAAATTACCATGGTGGAGTCTCCGTCACTGGCAATTTTTAAATCAAGACAGGATGTTTCTCTGGAACACTGTTTCTCGGCCTTTTTGTGCTTTAGATTTAAAATAAAATCATGACCCGCTACCAAAAAAAAAAAATTGCATCCCCCTACCTTCAGCCCCCCTTGGGGCTGCAGCCCCCTTCAGGACATGTAAATTAGCTTTACAGGGCCCCTGTGGTGTGGGCCCAGGCTATCTCCTTGCTTCCTTTCCTACCCTCAGTGGTAGCTTTGTTTGAGCTCCCCCAATCCCTCCTGTTACCCCCAGGAATCGCAGTGCTGAGTTTGAGACACTGCCTTAGAAGATCTGCTCTAAAAAGTATTTGAGGGCAGGTCTCAGGCCTGTGTTGTTCAGAAGGTCTAGGGGTCTCAAACTCAAATCAACATGAGGGCTACATGAGGACTGGTACAGTAGACCAAGGGCTGCACTACACATGAGAACTAGTACAGTAGCCAAGGGTTGCACCAGTGAAACCTTTTCATACAACAATATTGCAAATATTGATAGTAATAGTGTTATTGCAGGCTGCAAGAAATAACGTTAGGGGCCACATGTGGCCCTTGGGCTGTGAATTTGAGACCCGTGGACTAGATGATCTCCATGGTCTCTGCTGGCCTTGGAATCTACCAGGAGCTGCGCCCTCCACAGCCGATGGTGCAGGGCTGGATTAAAACAGGGCTACAGGAGCTGAAGCACCAGGCCCTGGCCTAAATAGGGGCCCTGGAGTCCAGCCCCTAAGGCCCCTGCATTAATCTGGCCTTTGCAATCCACCCACCACAGCACTGGTGTGGTGTGCTGCTTGGAGATCCCTGGCCGGTGCTGGGGGTGGCAGGGAGCCCTGGAGCCAGAAGCCAAGCTCCAGGCACTCATGCACCACACACAGGCAGGCTGGTCGGCCGCAGTGCATGTTTTTTTGCTCTGCTCCAGCAGCAGGGCCCTCTGGCATGCAGCACGGCCTCTGGAGCAGGGCACCCAGAAGTCAACTACTACAGGAGAAGCCCAAGAAAGAAAACAACAGAACGCCACTGGTCATCGCCTACAATGCCCAAGTCAAATCTCTACAGCACATCATCAAAGACCTACAACCTTATTCTACCAGACAATCCCTCACTCTCTCAGACCTTGGGAGACAGACCTCTCCTCGCTTACAGACAGCCCCTCAACCTTTCATAGACACTCACCAGCAACTACAGACCTAACAACAGAACCATTAAAGCAGGCACATATCCCTGCAACAAACCACGCTGCCAACTTCGCCCACATATCTGCACAAAAAACACTACTACAGGACCTAATAATGGCAGCTACTCCATCAAAGGCTCATTCACCTGCTCTTCCACCAATGTGATTTATGCCATCATGTGCCAGAAATGCCCCCACACCCTATACGTTGGACAAACAGGACAATTTCTGTGCAAAGGAATAAAGGGGCGACAAATTTGACATTAGAAATCATAACATTCAAAAACCAAAGCAGAACACTTTGATTTTCCTGATCACTCCATTGACGAGCTACTATTTGCTGTACTCAGACCAATGAATAACAGCTCAAGGCTTCAAAGAGAAACTGCAGAATTGGAATTCATATGCAGATTTGACTCCATCAACTTAGGGCTGAATAGAAACTCTGTATTTTTTTTTTCCTATGATAACGGTAATTTTGCTTTCCTTTCCCCAGCCCCACCTCCCATCTTATTACTGTTCTCCACTGTTTGAATCTTAACAACTGCTTTGATTTGCTGTTACACTGTGACCTATTCCCATGACTTACACTCCCCTGCATTTATTTTGCTCCCATTCTGTAAGTTCCCCATCTTGAAGCATCAGATGAAGTGGGATTTTCTCTCACGAAAGCTCATGCAATAAATAAATCTGTTAGTCTTTCAAAGTGCCACAGGACTCCTTGTTCACTTTGCTGCCCCTTCGGAACAACTCACCCAAGATGCTATTGTAAGTTGTCATTAATAGTCGCCATCCCTGTCAACAAACCAGTCACCCACCAATCTGTCCAAAGCACTGTCTCCCTGCCTTGCAGCTAAACGGAGAAGCAAGACCCCAGGTACCAAACTTTGGTCTCATGCTTCTTGCAGTGGAGAAACAGAAGCCATGACCCCGCTTTTCTCCCATCTCACCAGGCCTGCTGCCAATGCTACTGGGCACGTGGATGCATCCTGGCATAGGAAAGTGAGCTGGACTGGCTTGTGACTGAACTATTCCTCACCTCCCATTCCTACTGAAGGGTTAACACGAGACACGACAGAGCGTGTGCAAGATCCAAAAATATGCCGTGACTTCGCTGTACTTGCTCTAATGAGTCATTCCTTTTAAGTAATTTACTGCTAGTTACATAATTGCTTTAATATTCAGCACTAGCAAAAAGGAACTACAAAAATAAAAAGAGCATTTAGGAAATTCTAAATTAAAGTCATAATTACACATTTCCCCAACTTTTATTTGACTAAGTTAATATTTTTTAGAACTGGGACTCTGTGCTAACAGCTCTGTCTGATCTAATGGCTAGAGCAAGGGATGCTGGGACTTTATTCCTGGCTCTGCTGATGACTCAAGACAGGATAATTTGATTTGCAGTTACTCACACTAAGTTAAGGACTAGCCAGATTTCATGCTTCAGGGGTGGCTTTGCAGATCACTGCCTTGGTCAGGAATGAGTTTGTTTCCTCATGTATATAGCAATATCCTTCTGCCAAGATGTCACAGCCCTGCAGGCTGGTTTCCCACTGTGGGAGGAATCTAGCACACATTCTGGGTATATTCTTAGTGAAATCAGTTTCCTGTATATTCTTTACACTAGGGGTCTCAAACTCAAATCACCACAAGGGCCACATGAGGACTAGTACATTAGCCTGAGGGCTGCACCACTGAAACCTTTTCCTACAATGATATTGCAAATATTGATAATGGTAATGTTCTGGGCCACAGAAAATAATGTTAGGGGCTGCAAGTTGGAGACCCCTGCTTTACACAATCTTAAAACAAGATGTCTAATGGCACACAGGTGACCCCTTCTTTCAGCAATGCTTGGGTCCCACAGATCAACTCTGTCCCAAAAACTGCTTAGCAGAGAAGTTAGAGAGATTGAAACAGAACCTGAAGCTTCTTTTTATATGCCACAGTTCCCCAAAGAACCTGCATCAGAAGACAGCCAAAACAGCATTTTCTTCCAATACTAAAAACTTGCTCACACACTAAGAACTCAGAAGGTTTACGTGTGACTGCACCACCTGGGGATGCCTTCTATATGCCAGCGGCTTTGTATAAGTTACCTGAAGGCATTAGAGCAATGGGACAGGGGCTACTTCCTCTGAAGTAGCTGGTATTAGCCATGCTGGAGGCAGGACACCAGATCTACAACAGGCCATTGGTCAGAGCTGGGATGACAAGTTAACAAAAAATTAAATTACGATCTGGGTTTCGTTTCTATCTAACACCTGACTCTAAATTACCCTGCCAATCACCTCTCATGTACAAGCAAATTGTCGCTCTGGTCTGGTAGTCAAGTTTTCCTGTAGACGTCTGAAGAGGCATCCCATGGTTCTCTCTCAAACCCAGTTCTCCCATGATGCCTACCGAAAGCAGCCAGCAACAGACAGACAGCTGGGGTGCTGCCATGACCATTACTTTCACGAATCCTGGTCATCTTACTTGTCCCTTGTGCCCTCCCTGTCAGTTACAACAGCTTGTTGTCTCTTGTCTTATGTATAGGTTGTTAGCTCTTCTTTATATGTACAGCACCTAGCACAACGGGGCCCAGTCCTGGCTACGGCTTTTATAATTTCACTCGATATCTCCATTACATATACTGCACAGTGCCTTATAAAGGTCAGTTGTATATCGTCAGTGACACCCTGCCAGCCCCTGGGCTAGATGCCCACCTGGTCATAAACACCCCTCCTGGGATTTCAGAAGACATTCTTCACTTCCTGTCTTATGCTGTTGTATGGTGCTCCCTGGCACAGATAAACAGCTGGCTGTGCACCACTCCCGAAGTGGAGAATGGACCGCCTGTGCTTTGGTATAACAAGTGATGTGAGTTATCAGTGCCTCACAAACTACCTCCGTTGAAGGGTTTGTGTATTGGACCATCTTTTTCAGGTGACTCCTAAGTACCCCTCCTGCATCGCTGCTCACAAAAACACCCACTTCAAATTAAAACCAAAAAGATTTAAAAGTGATATTTGAACAACTAAGACACACACTGTCCTAACTGTGACATCGTATCTTATGCCGGTCTCTTGCATCTCTCTCGTCCTAAGGAGTGTTAAATTAAAGGCTGGTTGAAAACTGCTAAGCATTTCCTAGGAAAATTTGCTAACAAAAATGAGGTTTTTTCCCAGGCATTTTTTTCTTTTGGACTGACGGAAACTTGCATTTAATTTTTAATCTAAGATTTTCATTTTGCTTCCATTCAAATCTAAAAGAAAATGTTCAGTCCAATTTTCTTTTGAGGGGATCTCCCACTCCTTCCTCACATAAAGGGGAAAAAAGAGCAGAAATGCAAAACACAATTTGAAAGGAAAGTGTTTGAGGTGTCAACAAGTTTGAAAGGGCCCAAACTTTTCATGCACATTTTCATTCAAGAGCACAGGAACCTCACAAGCTAGATGTTAAGTCCCCCAAAAGCCCAGACAGCCCAGTTACAAATTTACTCTAATGTATGTACCGCTGTGTGCTGCTTACCATGCTACTGAGTGGGTGTTTCAGCCCCTACCTCCTCTGATCATTAAAAACCTTCTTTTCCTTCCTCTAGGAGCACATCAAAGGGGGTGCACACCAGGGAGGAAGAAAAACCATTGAAGTGAAAGGACAATGTTGGCAAAGAGGAATAAACTGGTCAGGAGTAAACGGAGGTTGGCAGTCAGTCTCTCAGCCTTTGTTTCATCTTCACAATGCCCCGAGGAGGCAAGGTGGGGTTGTGATCCCCACTGCACATCAAGGAGCAGAAGCCCAGACAGGCTAAGTGACTTGCCCCTGGTCACATGGGAAATCTGTGGCAGAGCAAACCCCAGGCAGCATCATGGCCCCGGCACCGTCCACATCATCTGCCAGGTGCCAACCTGGTGAGTACTACCTGGTCTCAGCAAGGCTGGACTGAACCTTCTCAGTGGCCTTATTCGGGCCGACTGGGGTTGGTGAGCTCTCCAGGACCCCTTGGGGAAGGGCTCTCAGGTTTTGTATGCCCCTAGACTCTTCCAAGAGCTGTACAAGCACCATCGCAGCACCCGGTGCTGTCCGAGCAGGGAACCTCGGCTCTTACACGCCCCGTCGGCCACCATGCTAGTCATGAGACGGCCTGGCTCTGTCCACAGGGGAGAGGGAGACACTGCAGTAAGCTGGGCCAAATTTGAGTGGGTGATGCTGCAACGCAGTGAATAAATGGTGTCGCTATCAGGTGCAGAGAGAGTGAGGGTGTTGCAAACTGGTGCTGTTTTACAGGGTGGAGGGAGGCCTCAAGAGCTATGGTTCACAGCTGGCTGAGAGCCTCTGGGATTTGCCGGAGACCATCTAGCCGCACCAACTTCTAGGATGATCAAAGCCCACCGAGAAATCCAGAAAGTCCAGCAAGAGACCTTCCCATCCCTCATGGGCTCTGCTCAACCCATCCTCGGGGCTCAGTCCTCAGTCCCACTTTGGGCTGCGTCGTTCTGGGTTTGGGATTTTACACCAGCCCCTTGGAGCCAGCCCAGCCTCTGCTCTGGGTTCTGGCCCAGGGACTCTGGGCTCAGTGGTTGGATCTGCTCCTTCAAATGGGCTGCTGTTTCCCTGGACTGCTTCCCAGCAGCTGTGGTTAATGCAACCTCTGTCCAGGTCCTTCCCGTTCTTCCCCCAGAACGCCAATCCACAGGCTGCTGCTAAGAGCTTTTGCCCCTTTCCCAGACAAAGTGCACCCCTGTGGTCCTCTCCACACTGCCTTTCCCGGGGAGATGGGCCTGCTGGTCTGCTCTGCTGGGTCCGTCTCCTCCACTCCTCTCCTTGGCCTTTTTCCCTGATGGGGTTGCAAACGGGGATCAAGCCACCAGACTAAATCAGCTGATTAGAACCGCTATTCCCAGGCAAGGCTGAGCTCAGTTCCCCTTAAAGGAGCCCCAGGACTTCCCACCTGTGGCCAGCTGGAGATTTATAATGCACCCTTGCTTCCCTTTAGGTTGGGGGGCCCTTGCAGACCACCGGGCCCAGAACGCAGTGCTTGCTCTGCCCCTGTGCTTACAAGGCGACACGGAGCACAGCGTGCTGGGATTTGTAGGGAGACAGATGGAAAAGGAGAGGAGCAGCAATCCACTCCTTTCTGTGACAATCCACAAGCTCCTCTAGGACCCTAGCAAAGGCACAGCCGGCCTTTGGCTGGGAAGAGGATGAACATCCAGGGCTGGAAATGGGAGCAAATGGTGGCTTGAAGCATATTGATTTTTCTCCCCTATCCTGTGCCCAAATCCAGGGAAATCCTTTAAAGCAAATATTTGATAACAGGGAATAAAACCCAGCCCATCAGTGCTTAATGTGTGCCCGGGCTGAGTCCTGGTCCCTCTAGGCTTGTCATCTCATAGCCCTGACTTCAGTTCTGCAAGTAAAATTATGGCTGGAGCCCTGGCACCTCTTTCCTTACAAATTACACACTGCAGCCTTTCCTTAAAAGCAGCAGGCCTTTGTCACTGTGGAAAGTGACTGGGCTTTTTCCTGGAGATTACAACAAGCACTGATCTGGAGGAGATAAATCCTGCGCCACAACCTGACACTCAAAGCAAATCAACATGTATGTCTCCAGAGGGTGAGGGAAGAAAGAGAGATAAAGCTGGATTTCAGTGGCCTTTTGGCCTGACTAGTCTTTAGCATCCAAGGTGAGCTCTGGAGTCGTGCCTGCTGGTGGTGGAGGGGACCTAAGTGATTTCCAACCACCTCCTGGGTGACTTTAGGAGATTGCCCACCACCCCAGTGCCCAGAGGAAATATCTCCGCAGCTCACAACTGACTGCAAGGATTGAGCTATGGGGCTGTTCCCGATGCTGAATTTTCAGGGGCAACTCCACTAGGCCACCCCCCCCCCCTTGTTGGGAGCAGCAGCTACCCCCAGAGCTGCCGTGCAAACGTGACTGGGGCCCTGCCACCGCCCAGGAGCCACCGGCTAGTGTAAACAGCTGCTGCACTGAGCCGGCTCCAGTCTGTGCCACTGGGGCAGCTTTTGGTGAGCCATCCGTTCCTATCCGCTGGCAGCAATGAGGAGGGTCGGGAAGCACAGTCCCACTGTACCTTGCCCCCAGCCAGGATGGCTTTGGGGAGCAGGGTGTCCCCTCCCACCCCTGCTGGTCAGCGCTGAGCCTGGTGACAAGGGCAAGGCGCTTGGAGCCTGGTCTGACAGCCACTGAACAAGGGCAGCAGCAAACAGCCTGACATTTCCCACCCGCCTCAGCTGAAATAAAGCAGCTCCGTGCTGATTTCCTTACCCGCCGCTGCAGGCAGCCCCACACTTAATACGAACATGGTGTTAAGGTGACAAGGCTGAGATGGCTGGGGCTGGACCTGTCTTCCAAGTGTAGAAATTTCATGTTTCACCCTGACTTACCCCGCCAGCTGAGGTGCAAACCGCAGGAGTCTAGTTTGTTCTCGTGGACACATTTCACAGCAGCCTGTCACTCACAGGAGGGCCACAGCTTACCAGCTCCCAGGGCAATGTCATTAATACAGGGAGAGCCTGTGAAATACACCCCGTTCCCTTCACACCCAGCCAAGTCACCAGAGTGCAAGTCTTCAGCAAAGCAAAGGAGATGCAATAAACTCGAGAGACCTGTCTCAAAACTAGATCAGAGCAGGCACGCAGCAGCTCCCTGCTGAGTAACCCAGGGTGAGGGAAGACAAGCTAGTGAGAATTTGATCTACTGTTACAGTGTGACCTGATCCCATGATTTACACTTCCATGCATTTATTTTCCTCCCGTTCTGTAAGTTCTCCCATCTTCAAAGCATCTGACAAAGTGCAGTTTTCTCCCACAGAAACTCATGCAATCAATAAATCTGTTAGTCTTTAAGTGCCACAGGACTCTTTGTTTGTTTTGATCCACTGTCACTCTTGACCTTTGGCTTCTTTGCTTGGGTTTCTTTGGCCCCTGGGGTTGCAGGAGTTACACTCAGGATGAATCTGCTTTTGGGGGCAAATTTCACAGCAGCAGAGCTGCAAGATGTGGGCCTGGCATTCAGAAGGTGGCTCTCTTCCCTTCAAATCAGGGCTGAAATGCTAAGGGGCCCCATGCCGCTGTTGTTTCTTGTTAAAAAACCAAGATCATGTGCCTCTGGTAATTTGAAATCTCATAGCTCTTTTCAGCTAAGCAGCCGTGTGAAACCAGCTGTCCTGGCCTCCAAGTGTCAGCAGGTCTCCGGGAAGCTCTAGGACTGGAGCTGAACTCAGTGCCAGTGGGATCTGGGTGCAATCAGAGCAGCTGTCCCGGGATGAGAGGCTTTGCCCCTTTATGAAAATACAGAAGCCCAGAGAGTTTGAGCCAAACAGATGACTTGAGTCGCAGTTCCCGGGGAACAATGAAGTTTGCACTAGTCCTCACCAAGAACTCCCCTGTTCTGGCTCCCTGGCATGCTGCGGTAACTTGAAACTTAAAAACTCAGTCTGGGAAAGTCAAATCAAATCATATCATACCATAGGGCTGGAAGGGACCTCATGAGATCATCGAGTCCAACCCCCTGGGAATTGAACCCAGGACTTTCTGCATATTAAGCAGAGGTGCTAGCCACCTGGAACCCGAGGCTCTGGGACCCTGGTGCCCTGCACCAGCCAAGTGACGGTCCAAGGGTTAAAGGGCTAGTTTGGGACTAAAGATGCCCAAGTCCAATTCTCGGCTCTACCACAAGCGACCTCAGGCAAGTCTGTCTAAGCCTCAGTTTCCCCATCTATAATACAGGGGATATTAGTCTTTCTCTTCCTCAGTGAGTTCTTGTAAGAATAAACAAATTAAAGACTGTGAGATACTCAGAAAAGATGGCAAAGAGGGCCAGACAATGTCCCTGGAACGGAAACCCAAATTTCTCCCACCTACACTAAGGCAAGATTGCTTTTAACAGTATAGGGCTTATGACACACAGTGTCAATTCAGTCCACTAGAGAGTGGTGGGGCACAGAGCCACCCATGAGCACATCAGCTTCATTCAGCTATGCTTCACGAGGAGGTTTGCCTTGCACTGCTAATGCCGGTAGCTCTAGCGCTGGAGGAAAACCTGCCAGTTTGCATTTGCAGGCTAGGAATTACTACACTGAATGTTTTATTTGTGCAGAAATGTAATTATGTTAATTAAAGCTTAGCTGTAATTACAGCACTTAGTGGCCCATAAGTGTACATGCTCCAGCGACTTATGGGAATCATAAAGTCAGTGTTGTACACAGCCCCTCCTACCACCGTTATCCGTAGCAAACCAAGGGGACCCATCCTGCTGTCCTTATCATGAACTTTGACTGCGACATACCTGCACACAAGGAAGGGCTGCAGGGTTAGGACCAAGGGACCTATCCTGGCGATGGATGGGAACAGCTTAGAGGTCTAAGTGTAACCCATATGAGCACAGGGTGTTTATTACACCTCTCTGGGAGGATAAAAGCCTACTACAGCTGCTCTTTTATGGAGCTACTTCTATTGCTCCCTAGCTGAGGTTACACTTTCTGTGCCAAAGGTAACAGGTTCAAACCCACCTGCTAGCCCAACTGGCAAAATGTAGCCAAGCACAGAGGTACTTATTTTTCTTTGTTTTTCTGGATCTTGTTCCAGCTCCAAAAGGGTTTCAGGACTACAAGAAGCAATAAAGCCAGAGGTGTTTCCCACGGGCTGAGCCTTCCCTTTAGAAACTGTTTCCTGACAAATGTGATTTTTTTTAAACATTAAGGAACAAAGAAATCCAAGAAAACCGTGGAGAAAAATGCAGCGTCAGTGCCAGGTAGGGCAATCCAGGCTTCCAGCCTACTGTAATTTCATGGTGAATCTCCCATTTTGCATGAGAATCTCAACTTTCCACATATCTTATGACTCCAGGAGCCCAGGCTTTAGGCACTAGTTGAGTGCTTGGCTGTGCCAGATCCTATATGCAAACATGATATGAGACAGTCCCTTTAGAAGCAGGAAGGGAAGGGACAGACCATTGCCCCCTTTCAATCTGTGAGGAAAAGAGAGCCCGTGACTTGCCCAGCATTATTCCATGCCCATGGCACAGACCCAGACTGAGCCCATCTTCTTAGGTCACGTCCGGGGCCTTAACTACCCTCCAGGACCAGATCCAGATTCTCCACTCACATCAGGTGGTAGCATTTTTACATGGCTGGGCACAGACGGGAAGGAGAAAAGAGAGCCAGAGATTTCAAGTCTCTTAGGCTATGCCTACATTAGCAACAGTTAGTTTGAATTTGTTAATTCGAACTAATAAGTTCAAGTTTAGCTCAAACTAAACTCAAACTTATTAGTTTGAATTAACAAAGCGGTCTAATTTGACTTAATATCAAGTCGATTTAGTCCACTTTGTTAATTCGAACTAACTGCCCTTAATTCAAATTTATTAAATTTGAACTAAGGGTTAAACCTAGTCTACACTCTCCTTAGTTCAAACTAAGGGCTTAATTCAAACTAACCAGCAGGTTTTACTAATTTGGAATTCCTTAATTCGAACTGATGAATGCCTAGTGTAGACAGGTACTAAGTTAGTTCACATTAAACCTCCTTAATCCGAACTAACTTGCAAGTGTAGACATACCCATAGGGACTGTGCCGGAACGAATTACTCTGACATACGAGGTGCCCAGATACTATGATGATGGGCACAACATAAGACTAAGAGAGAGAACATCGGCCGTGTTCAGTACAGTAGCACTCTAAGGACCAAGACTGAGGCCTCCAATATCACACCCTCCTCGTGGCCAGAGGTCACTCTGCACTGCTCTGCCTCAGTTTCCCACTCCTCAGGGGCCTTTTGGAACTCACAACTCAAAGGAGCTTCAAACAGTACCCAGAAAGAGTCCCATTTATTTCATCCTCTGATACAGACTGGCCTTGCAGACCCCAACAGCTCAGGGACTGTCACCTAATTAATTTAAAATAGCACAACTTTACCGACTCTTCATGCTAGCTGGATTTTACAAATTCTCCCAGGCTTCCCTGCCTGGCAAGCTTTCCCCTGCTTCTTCAGCCCCCCTCAAATGTTATAGGAATCTCCTCAGACCACCGCAAAGCTCCAGTCCAGCACACAGCCTTTTCACCATTTTCCTGCTGTTTTTACCCTGGGATCACCCAATTCAACCAGAGCCGGGGGTGGGGGGCGCATTTTGTAATCAGGGCTGGTTTAGCACCAGGCCTTCCAGCCCATGGGACAAGCTGCCCTATTGCCATATTCCTGTTGTTTTATATGTTGCATAAAACTAGAGCAGCAGACAGGCCTTCCTTCACCCAAAGCGCTTCCTATCTAAATACGCAGGATAGCCACAGGGAAGGTATAACAAAGAAACAGATGTAGCTAGCCTGATTAACCCACAAGGTCCTAGACAGAGGAGATTCAGCCCTTCTGCGACTACCAGCTCCTGAAACCACTGGCAAAGCGGTCTGCAACAAGTAGCGAACCAAGGAGAGTACGGAGCAGCCAAAGAGGAATGGAAAAAAAACCCCGGTGCTGATTTCTGGTGAGTGGATCTGGTTTTGTTCTACCCCAGGCAGGGAAAGAAAAGCACCTGTGTACTTTAATTACCGAGCCAGAAACCAACTGATTTATGCTGTGTAAATCTGAGGAACAAACTGAAAGGTTTGTGTTAATTGCCAACACTTTCTCACTGTTTAATTCTGGCTGCGTGGGGACTGTTACTTAAGACGAGAGAAAAGCTTTGTGAAAGGATTCTGCCGAAAGCAAGCCTGTTCTTTGGAGAAGTCATAGCTGGGCTGGAGGTTCCTGGGGAGGGGAATGGAGAACCTGCCAAGTGAGATAAGAAAAGGCAGGGCTGGAATTTAATTTGGAGGTGTTCTTTTGATGACAGCAATGATTACGGTGACATTTCATCAGCCGGGACAATAGAATTGTAAACGGGTATGTGCTGATTGTCAAGAGACCCACAAGGGTGCAGAGGATGGAAGGAATGAACTCTGAAGGAAGATAATATGGGTGCATAGCGCCCTTGCGGGGAGTGCTCGAAAGGACTGCATTTGTCTTGCATGCCTGAAATGCTCAGCAGGACCCCATCGCCACAGTACCTGAGTCCCTCCAGCTCCTGCATTTATCTTCACACACACCTGTGAGAGCAAGCAGAACTATTGACCCCATTTTACAGATGGAAAAGTGAGGTACGGAGAGACAAAGCAACTCTAGGAAAACACCATCACCCTTCTTTGCACAAACTTTATGGCCAGCTTCTCAGCTAGTCGGATTCTACCCATGAAAACTCATGCAATATATAAATTTGTTAGTCTTTAAAAGTGTCACGGGACTCCTTGTTTGTTTTGCTTTTCAGCTAGCGACAATCAACAGCCCTCCACTGTGGTCCGTGGCTCTGTCAGCTGAGAATTTGGCCAAGTGATCTCTGTCCTCCCAGCTGATGGTAACTGGAAGCTGGAATTTCCATCCACAGGTGATAACAACATTCATTCCACAATAACGAAATGTCAAAGTTTCTCACGGGCACAGGAATTCTGAAACTTCATATGGGGAAATCAAAATAACCTTTGATTTGGATCTTTCCACAACACTCCTGGGGAGCATGGAAGTCCTGATTCGGGGACAGTCCACCTGGGAACTAAGGGGGCCCTGGCTCTAAGTCCTGTTCACAGAATATTTAGAATCCAACAAATGGCGATTTTCTGATGGGTGTAATTTTCCATCCTGTCCTGCTCCCACTCCCCTTCCCTCCTCCTATTCATTGCACCTGGGGTATTGTTAAGCTGTTCATCTTCAAGGAAGGGTCTCTATTTAGCATATGGGGCTTGTGGTAGGAGTAGTTCGGTCTTATTTTCCTCTCCATACCAGTGTTGATCTGTCCTAGGTGAGAGAATCAAGCCCAGAACCTCTCCCACCACCCAGGGGAGCATAAAGCAGGCCTGTGGGTTGGGACCACCGAGAGACCTCCCATCCTAGTACCACCCTCGAGGAGCCTGCTTAACTCATGAACCCTGAGCTCTCAGCCCGAGGTGGCAGGTTAAAATGACAGCAGCCACATGGGCTCCCAAGGCCCTAACCCCACTCTTGGTTAGTCCTGGTGCTGAGTCCAGATCATCCTTCTGTCCTGCTTCTGGAGAAGGCCTTGAGCATAAACGCCCACAACAAAGAGATGAAAGCTTGTCTTTAGCTGCCTGGCCCACTCTCTCATTCCCCATCTCTGTGCCACTAATTATAACATACAGCCCACAGCAAAATCTGAACTCAGGATTTTCACCCCCAGAGCTCTGATCTCTGTCAGCGGAGCTAAAAGAGGAATCCCATTAGCTGGTACCAGTAGTAGACTGTTATCCTCTAGGAACACAGCCGAGAGAGGGATTAACACACATACGTTGCCAGTTTATGACGCAAATAAAAGGCATCTTAAAATGTCACATTTCCCATCAGGTCCTGGAAGGCAGAGTAGCCCCAGGCGCTCTAGACACCAACGGCTAAATTGGCTCCTACACTTTAACTAAGGGCTGCCGTTCAGGCTCCCCCAGCCTTGGTTCTCAGTGTGTTGTTGGTTTAATGCTATTCCTGCCTCCAGAAGGACAAAGCAGAGGGGAGCTGGAGAGTGAAAAGAACTAAATGAGGGAGCAAGGAACCTTGGATTCGTTTTAATGAAGGCGCAGAAATAAATAAATAAACACAATTGAGGAGGAGGGGCGGGGAGAAAGAGGTGACTTTCCACAGGGCTGAGAAGAATATGCAGCAGGTGGGCATAACACAGGGATAATGGAGATGCATGATGACTAAATTTAATCCTCCCCGCCCTGCTGGGTGTTGTGGTTTAATAAATACAACATTCAAAGGTGCCAGCTCGATTTTTCAATTAATGGATTTGTTCTTGAGTGAGGCAGAGACATTTGGCTATGTGATCTTTCTTTATCTTTCATCTTCTTTGTTCTCTCCGTTGCTTCACGCATGTCCATCCCCATCCCTTTCTTTGAGCCCAATTACTCGCTGACCTACAGCCCTGTTGGTGCATTAAGGTTTGTGTTCACCCGCTGTAAGTGGGATGATTTATGGGCTAGAAGGGGGAAGGGGAGTAGGATTTGTTAGATACTGTGGGAGCAGCACTGAACTGGGTTTGAATCTAAACAACTGCTTTGTTTTGCTGTAACAGTCTGACCTGATCCTATAAGTTATACTCGCCAGCATTTATTTTCCTTGCATTCTGTAAGTCCCCTCATCTTCAACCCGCCTGATGAAGTGGGATTTTCTCCCATCAAAGGACATGCAATAAATAAATGTGTTAAGTCTTTAAAAGTGCCACCGAACTCCTTGTTTGTTTGTCATACTCAGTAACCCTATTGTGTGTTTCAGTGCATGGAGTAATAATCCTAATAATCATGAGCTAAAAAAAAAATTAGCTCCACTCTGCATGTCTAACCGGGCATTGAATCCGCCTCCCAGGGCTGCGCTGCTTCTTGGCACGTGTGAGTTGTTATGGCCCCCACCTACAGGGTCTGGACTCTTCAACTCACTCTGTAGGAACTTGCCCTTCTAGCTCTTCAGCTCCCCAGGTCACCTTGCTCCTCACTGTGTCAGCCAAGAGGGCGACTGTCACACGTGGCTGCAGCAGTGATTTCGCGGTGTGATTGAGAAACGTGGAAGGTTGCCCTAGAGTCCTGGTTCAAAATGCCCTTTCCCCATGAGATGGATGCTGTTGTGGTTATGGCACTGGGCTGGGATTTTGGGGATGAGTGTTTTTTTCTTGGATCTGTCACAGACTCTCCATGTGACCTTAAAGAAACCACACAGGGCTTGCTCCTGGGTCTGTAGTAGTCAACGGTAAAGCTCTCAGTGATCTGACTGCACGTCCAGCAATTTGACTGAGCCCACTAAGCCAGTAACCTTGGCTGATCCGCTCCCGAGACAGCCACATTTCAGTGGCACTGCACTAAGTTCTCTAGATTACCTGGAAAGAGCTTGAGCTGCCGTGGGGAGGACAGTGCACCATATGAATGCAAAATATTATTATTATTCACGCGAGAGAGCCTGAGCTAAAAGGCTCTTGGGCTTCTAAAGCTTGTTAAAATGAGAGTAGCTTAGAGCAACACCTATTTGGTTAAAAACACATCTTATCTCGCCGAGCCAGGAGTGTTTCATTTGCAAAGTCACGTCCTCCTCTGAGGAGGATGAGCTGGGTGCTGCTCCCAGCTGCGTCCATGGCCCCAGCTGCCTGCAGTCGATGGCACTGATTTCACTGGAAAATTCTGGGATGGTTGGGAGGATGGTTGGAGGCACTGGGCTCCTAGCAAGACAGCTGAATTCCCACGGTAGAATTAAAATTGCATCTCCTCTGAAGCATCCTTAGGAGCTCCAGGGTAGCCCCTTTCTGGCTGGGGCGGCCTAGCATCAGGAGGTAAAGGAGGCACCACATCAACCCTCCCATCAGCTTGGTGGCAGAATCGGGGCACAGTGTTCCCGGAGCATCATCCGTGGCGTGGAATGCTGGTTTCCATGGCGATCCAACCACTTTCGACTGG
This sequence comes from Podocnemis expansa, assembly GCA_007922195.1. Lineage (NCBI taxonomy): Eukaryota > Metazoa > Chordata > Testudines > Podocnemididae > Podocnemis > Podocnemis expansa. Next base: position 1,156,242 of record ML682063.1, on the reverse strand, counting down.
CAGCAGCCAGCTGGACCAAAGGCCAATGACCGAGTCTCAGTGGCACCATGTGTATGCATGTGGAAATGCCCTTTCCATACCGCAAATGCCCGTTTCTCCACCAGGATCTTCTCCTGGCCGTGTTTTATTAAATAGCACTTGGTGTTTCTTTTGTGCTTTTCCTGAACTGATTCCCAGCATTAAACAAACACGATTTAAACTTCCCAACTCCCTGGGCAGGTTGGGAAGTCTCATTAACTCCCTTTGGGGGGGGGGGGGGGGCAGACAGACACCTTCCAATATTTTTTGTTTTCCCACTGATCCCCGCTAAAGTGTCCTTTCCCATTAACCCACCCGCTGGGGAAGGAGAGTCAATCAGGTGCCACACAGGCTGATGTGCAGTCCAGCCCATGAGCCCTATGTAGCATCCTCGCCGCCCAACCGGGCAAGAAAATCACTGAGCTAATGCTGAGCCCCTTGATTGCAGGACCAATCTGACACATGGGGCAGATGCCCATGGGGGAATAGGGTGAGGTCGGGGGCACACGGAGGCATTGTGGGGCAGGGGCCCCTGGGTGGAGTTTGAGGAGTACAGACCCATGAAGGGTAGGGGAGGAACTGAGGGTCAGAGGCATTTGGATGGGATCAGGAATCTAAGATGTGTGGGGTGGGGATGGTGGAGAGATGGGGGAGCCAGGCTGTGCTGACCCCTCGGTGGGGGGTATAATGGGGAGTTGGAGTGTGATTTCCTGGCCAGAAGAAGTGGGAGATCAGATATTTTGGAAGAGGTGGTGAATGGGGACTTGGGGGGGTGAATTCCCCACGGGACGGGGAGGTGGCCAGAAGTCAGGAGAAACAGGTTGGGGATGTTTCCTAGACATAGCAGGATTTCCACTGGACACATGCTGCCCTTCCCTTGGGCTTTCCCCATAAAGGAGACAGCCTGCAGCGGTGCTTTCCCTGACATCGTGGCGCTTGGAGGGTGGCCACAACGGGGTGGATGGGTAGATGGTTCCTTTATGCACACGACTCAGGTGCCCTAAATCAATACAGCTGTGAGGGCGGAGGGTGCACGTCCCATCTTCTGAAGTACAAAGGGATCTCACAAAACTGACTGATGGAGTAACAAACTGGCAGGTGAAATTCAATGTTGATAAATGCAAAGTCATGCACGCTGCAAAACAGAATCCTAACTATCCATATAAAATGATGGGGTCTAAATTAGCTCTTCGCGCTCCAGAGAGAGATCTTGGAGTCACTGTGGCCAGCTCACAGAAAACATCCACTCGGTGTGCAGCCGCAGTCACAAAAGCTAACTGAATGTTGGGAATCATTAGGAAAAGGATAGATAATGAGACAGAAAATATTGTATTGCCTCTTTATAGACCCATGGGACGCCCACATCTTGAATACTGTGCAGAGCTGATCATCCCAGCTCAGAAAAGATATATTAGAATTGAAAAAGATACAGAAAAGGGCAACCAAAATGATATGGGGTATGGAACAACTTCCAAATGAGGAGAGATTAATAAGACTGGGACTATTCAGTTCGGAAAAGAGACCATTAAGAGGGGATATGATAGAGGTCAATAAAATCATGAGTGCTGTGGAGAAAGTAAATAAGGAAGTGTTCTTTACACCTTCTTCTAACACATGACATTAATAGGAAGCAGGTTTAAAATGAACAAAAGGAAGTATTTCTCCATAAAACACACAGTCCAACCTGTGGAACTCCTTGCTAGAGGATATTGTGTAGAGACTATATAAGGGGTCAAAAAAGAGCCAGGTATGTTTACGGAGGATAGGTCCATCAGAGTGGGCAGGGATGTAGGGGCTGTGTCTAAGAAGTATGTGCATAACTAGCACGGGGATGAAGAGCTGTGAAGCAGAGAAGTGGGGAAGGGTGGCAGTGAGTAGGGCAAATGAGGGATGCACTGGAGAATTTGTGTATTTAGCAATTGGAAGGAAAATGCAGCCTGCTGGGGTTTGGTTTGCGGATGCTGGCAGCAATGGGAAACTGAGGCACTAACTGACTAGCCAAGGACACACAGTAAATAGACTAGCCTTGGGTCAGTCCCTTTGTGCACATCACTTACATGCCCCAAAACAGTGCAGTGAAGGGGCAGAGAGTATTCGTGCCACTCTCTCTGACCAGCTCCTTTGACACTAAACTGGCATCCTGTGATGCAGAAAGGCCACCCAGGCCCAGTTTTCATCCAAGAGGCAAAGGTCTGTTCTCAGACTGGCACAGAGACACTTCAGCAGCCACCGGACAGATGATGCGTCTACTCCACAGACGCACGTCCTCACCGCTCACACTGGAGGAGAACCTCCCTTTGGGGTACTGGTGTCAGATCACTAACCCGCTCCCCACTACAGCGCAACAGCGTCACGCAAATGCAGTGGCCAGGATGCACAACGGGCTGGCTCTTCCTTGTCGAGAGGCGTCTGGCTGCAGTACAGGGGTGGGGGCAGAGCTTGCTCGGCCAGTGGTGACGCCTTTGGTGACAGGGTTGTGTTGGGAAGCCCACATCATACGTAGGAGCCATACGCTAGCCACATCAAGTACAGTGGGGTGTGAATGCTCCCTTCATCTGCTGTGCCTCTTTAGCTTGCCAGCTGTTTGAGGCAGGGGCTGTCTCTTGCTCTGTGTATACAGCACCAAGCACCACAGGGTCCTGACCTCAGCCGCATCCTCTAGGTACTACTGTGATGCAAATGACCGTGCTTACACACAGCGAAGGTCTATGCCTTGAGGCCAAAGACTCACCACAGGCCCCTGTCCGCATGCCAGCATTCAGCTGTTTTCATTAGCATCATTTGTTTCAAAGATTTCAAACCAGACACACGCAAAGCATCCCAGCTGATGCCAGCCTGAAGATTGAGGCTGCAGACTTGAGCATGTCGGGGGCAGTCACTGCCCTTGAGCTGCGGCCTGCGCTGGAAATCAGACACACACATGGGTGAAGAGTGCCTGATTGTACAGCCCAGAGGCGGACAAGGAGTGGAAAGATCAGACCAGGGCTCCCCCAGGCTGGACTACCAGCGAGGCTTCCCTAGGACTGGGTTGCACTGTTTCTTGGGCAGAGAGATGATTTTGCTCTCCGTAGCCCATTTGCTCCTTGACCTTTCAGCTGAGATTGCCCAGGAGGGATTAGTAACAAGGTGGTTTCCCCAGAAGAACAGCCCTTCAGGACAGAATCAATAGAAACTTAATGGGTACTATGGAAATGACTCTTAAAGACCGTGGTATTTCATAGAGAATGTGATTCTCTCTGTACATTTAATGACTCATCTTACAGAAGTGCCCATGAGGGATATAATTTGACAGGCCAAAAACCCTACAAAAGAATTGTATTCCCTATTAAATTCAATAGTGCTTGTTCCATCGTGAGACCTGTGGTCGGCCCACCAATGCTTTCCCATGCTTGCCACTGCTCAGTCCTGCTTCTGACCCAGTTGTCTAGGCTCCAGGACTCCTTGCTACATAATAATTTCCTGTGCACTGCACTTTAAAAGTCCATTTTGTAATTTGAGCAGATGCAGCATGGCACAGAGATGAGCAGCGGACACTGTGCTCTCCTGTTTCTGTTCTTCCTTAATTGAAACGCAAAGACATTGAGCCAAACCACATGGCTGCTCATTGGCTGCGGAGGATGAGCGAGGGGTTAGGATCTGCGCCCTGCCCTGTTACAAATCCACGGAGGCGATCCATACCATTTGATGATTGCATGGAACGCTAGCCAAGCATTTCAGCATGGCGAGGGGAACACCTGTTGCAGCAAATGTCTGTTGTGATCTTTCTCGAGACATTGGTTGTTTGTGCCAATTAAGATATACCAGTTTCGCAGCCAGTAGCGCACAAGGAAGTGATGGGTCTGACCACCCTGGGCTACCCTACCGCAACGGGCCAGATTCCCATTTTGCAGCAGGGTGACCTGGAGGTGGCTTTTCAGTGTTAAATTGGCTGAGACGCACACCCACAACCGTCAGGATTTTATATGAGTGCCTCCTCCACACAGCCACCCCACTAAACACAGTAAATAATTTGCAGGGGAATATAATGCCACGTGCCTTCCGCGTGAAGGGAATAAAATAAGGCACTCAGGGGACTGAATCCATCTGGTTCTTGGAGGGACAGCGTGGATGGGGGAGGCTGATTTCAAAGGAAAGGGGGGAGAGAGCTGAGAGTTTGATCAAGTCTTACTTTAATTTTGCCAGTACTCCTGCTGAGTCATGGAGCAAGAAAAAATTTTCTCATCTCTCCTCTCTTGGCTGGACTCTGAAGCTGTCAGTGAAGAAGGCAACTGCCCAGTCGGAGGCAGGGCAGGACAGAAGAGGGGAGCAAACTGTCCTAAAGCATTTTTATCAGTTAATAATCCCTCATCTCCACTGAATCACAGTTTATGTTCATCTGCAGAGACGCCTGCGTCTTTGAGGTTGCCTTCAGACTTTGCTCAAACCAGGAGGGTTGGGACAGGACCCCGGATTATGCGTTTTGAGTCTGCAGAGGTTGTGAGCTTGTTGCATTCCTAGCACATTCTCGCTGTTCCTACTTCCAGGAGTTAACCTACATACCACCCACAACTTCGGCCTTGCAGGCAGCGAAAACGAGGAGCCGAACGGATGGCGGATCAGCGGGGGCAATTTATCTGACCACCACCAGAGCTCACTAGCGAAGCTGGGGGAGAGCTAATGAGGATGGGGGTTGAGGAATGGGAAAGAAGACCTGTTGCGGTTGGGGGGTGGGCAGAAAAAACTTCCCAAAGCATGGGGAAGGTGTATACATGTGGGGCTCGGGGGGTCGACAACATCTTGCAAAGTCACTCTCCTCTAGGGGTAGGAGGGCAAACCACCCTTGGCAGAGCTGGGTCATCGATGCCCTGCCTGTTTCTTTATTTATCAGCTTTAATGTTTCACCCTCAGCTCCTGACAGCTAGAGCCCCGCAGGGCTACAAATACGTGGATCTGCAGCCAAACTACACCCTCAAGAAATGGTCATGGATATCCACGCATGCAGATATCCATGAACATAACAGGGACATCTGTGGATTTGCAAGTCTCTGCTGACAGTAGGCAGCCAAATCCTTTGCGGAGCCATGGGAAATGGCTGGTCACCTCTAGAGATGTTGGCCGAGGTGGGCTTCCTCCATTATCTGGGCTTGCCGCAAGGGGCCACCACTCACCCCGGGGCCCTCTCGCTGCCATCCACCCCCTGCGGGTCCCGTGCTCAAAGCGGGGGACTCGATCTCTTTTCAGCAACATGCGTAGGACTAGTCTGTGCTGTGGGGACGGCTCCATCATGTAGATACGTGGCAATAGCCCCGCAGTGCAGAGGCACCCTATAGTGATGGGATGGGGCATTTCTGTTGCTGCAGTAACGACGTCTCCCGGAGCAACGGCAGTGAGGCTGACAGGAGCGTTCTTCCAGCGACCAACCTGTGTCTACACCAGGGGGTCAGTCAGCATGGATACATGGATTTTTTTTCACCTTCCCAGACATTATAGCTCTGGCACCCTAAATTTGCAGCATAGACCAGGCCTCACTCACTTGGTCAAAGAGGGAAGGCGCCACCCTCATCCGTCCCAGCTGGGAAGGGGGACTGCTGCTAAGTCACCAGGCTAAGCAAGAGGTCTTTTTCAGCACCGTGGTATCCAAGCAGCAGCATCTCCTTAACAACACTTCACAGCTCAGCTCTGTGTTTTATTACTGGGATTAGACTTCAGGGGGGTCCCCAGCCTAAAATCCAGGAGATCTGGTTACCTAGGAAGTGCCAGCTTGGATCAGAGCCGGATCCCATCTCCCACAGTTACTGGGTGCCAGTTAGGTCAGAGGAAGGTGGAAGCAACCCTGTATGAGAGAGAAGTGAGATTTGTCCCCCAAGAAGAGCTCATCCTAACCAGTAAAAGAGACAGGTTTGTCCCCTCCAAAATTTTTGTAAGCATCAGCTGTTCTAACTCTTGATATGTTTCTCAGCGTAAATGTCCCATCGCACTTTGCATCTTACTAAATTCTTGACTCTGCCGCTGATCTGTTGGACAAGATTTTGGAAAAGTCCCGTCTATGCTCAGTGCCTCAGTTTCTCCTTCCATCCTTCATGTATGTAAACTCTCTCACTCTGTGTGCGTCCAGCACCTGGCATGATGGTCCCTAATCTCATTTGGGGTCTCAACTGATCCCCCATGCATCAAAATTCTGTCCGGCAACTGGCACATCTCAGTCCTAAAACAAGACAGAAAATATAACGCCACTACATAAATCCCGGACCTGTCCACACCTTAAACTCTATGTGCAGTTCTGGTCACCCCAGCTCAAAAAAGATATACTAGAACTGGACAATGTTCAGAGAAGGGCAAAAAAACATGATTAGGGGTATGGACCAGTTTCCATGCAAGGAGAGAATAAAAAGACAGAGACTTCTCAGCTTGTGGAAAAGGAGTTGTGATGGGGGGCTATAAAATCATGATCATTGCCGAGAAAGTAAATAAGGAAGCGTTACCGACTATTTCACATAACATTAGAACCAGTGTCACACAATGAAATCCCCAGGCAGAAGGTTTAAAACAAACAAAAGGAAGTACGACCATTGTGAAGGCCAAAATACAGCAGGGTTCAAACAAGAATTAGAGAAGTTTCTGAAGGACAGATACATCAACGGCTAAATAAGTCAAGGATGCAAACCTTTGCTTTGGGTTTCCATAGACTCTGACAGCCAAAAGCTGGGAGAGAATGGTTACCTGTTCTTGTCATTCCTCCTTAAGCACCTGGCATTGGCCATTATCAGAGGACAGGACACCAGGCTAGATGAACCATTATTGGTCAGGCCCATTTTGGCTGTTTTTACTGAGTCATGTTTGTACCTTGTGTCAGAGCAGACCTTGATAAATCTATGTTTCTGATCACCATGGTGACCAGTTTTAGTAACCTGTCACCTAGTTTCACTACACAAATGTAATGGAGGTGCGCCCTCTGGTGACTAAAAGTAAAACTGCGGGTGCCTAGCTGTGAACCAATTTTGTCCACCCCTGGTCAGAGGCACCCCGTGTCCCCCCCGGCACCCCTTTAAAAACATTGAATAGGTCAGAACATATTTGTGACTTTCCTGCCTTATGCCAAATTCAGAAGATTAGGAAAGAGACCACCCCAAGAAGGGCCATGTATTTCCATCACCACCTGCTTCAAGGGTTTGTGCATCTCATGGGAGGTGGCTGAATCCAGCCCACTGTGCTGAGACAGGAGCAAGTAAACTTAGGCCAGACCTGACAGGTGTTTGTCCAGTCTGTTCTTAGAAACCTCCAGTGACAGGGAGTCCACAACCTGCCTTGGAAACCTGGCCCAAAGCTGAACCCTGAGAATTACAAAGTTTTTCTTAATATTCTGAAGTAAATCTCCCTGGTTGTAGATTTAAGTTCATCACATTTTCATCTACCTTTCATCGACACAGAACAATTGATCCCTGTCCTCATTATAAAAGTTCTTAACTTATCTGAAGATTGCTATCAGGTCCCCCCTCAGTTGTCTTTTCTCAAGACTAAACATGCCCAGGTTTGTTTGTTTTTATCTTTCTTCCCTGGTCAGATTCTCTAAACCTTTGATCACTTTTATTGTTTTCCTCTGGACTTTCTCCAATTTTCCCCACCTTTCCTAAAGCGTGGTGCCCAGAACAGGACACAGAGCTCCAGCTGAGGCCTCCCCAGTGCCTAGTAGAATGGGACAATTACCTCCCATGTTTTACATACAAAACTCCTGCTATTACAGCCCAAAATCTCAGCTTCTGCATCTCTTTGTTGACTCCTATTCAGTTTGTAATCTTGTCTCACCCCAGAACCTTTTCAGCACTACTTCTCCCTCATCACCTGTTCCCCCACTCAATAGTTGTGTATTTGACTTTTTTTCCTTCCTAAGTGTCATACTTTGCACTTGTACTGATTGATTGAATTTCCTCTTGTTGATGACCAACCCATTCTCCAGTTTGTGAAGGTCCTTTTGACTTCTAATCCTGGCCTCTAAAGTGCTGGCAACCCCTCCCAGTCTGGTATTATCTGCAAATGTAATATCAGCTCTGCTCCATTAATCAAGGCATTAATGAAAATATTGAATGATACCAAAACCCAGACTGTCCCCGGCAGGACCGCATTAGACACACTCTCCCAGTTTGATAAGAAACCATTGATAATTACTCTGTTAGTCCGGTTTTTCAACCCGTTGTGTACCATTTCATCTAGTCCATGTTTCCCGAAGACAATGTCACGTGGCCTGTGTCAAAAGCCTTACTAAACCAAGCTATGTCTATGACATCTTCTGCTGGTGCAGCCACCCTGGAAGATGGGACATCGTGCTCAACAGAGCCCTGTGCCAAGTGACGGTCCCTAGGTGAGTGTGCGTTACTGCCTTTTAAGTGATCTGCAGGGAAAACAGGCAGGCTGCCGTGAGAATTGCATTCCCACACAATCAGTTTTCCTGAGGCTACCCGCAAACCCATGTATAATTAGTGTCACTTAACACAGAGTGCTGCTTTTTCATCTAACGGTAAAGAGAAGTTAGCTGGACCCAAGCACTGCTATGGCCAGTGGTGGGTGGGATGGGGGCAAAGAAGTGGGGAGGGGACCTATGTTTGGAAACGAAGCTAGTATGATCAAATCACACCAGGGAAGCTGATGATACGGAGTCCCTGTGTTGTTAACACAGCAGAAGGTTCCCTAGGAGTCACACATAGATTTAGCACAGAGGAAAAAACCAAAGGAAAAGGGAGGCCAAAAAAGGTTTAATTAATGGACCCCACTAGTGCCACCCCGTTAATTTGAAATGGGTTTCATAGAATCAAGGAATCATAGAACTGGAAGAGACCATGAGAGTCATCGAGCCCAATCCCCGAAACTCATGGCAGGACCAAGGACCCTCGTAAACTACCCCCGACAGGTGCTTCTCTAACTTGCTTTTAAACGCTTCTAAAAATGGAGATTCCACAACCTACCTATGCAACTTATTCCAGTGGTTAATCACCCTGACAGTCAGGAATTTTTTCCTAATGTCCATCCTAAACCTCCCTTGCCGTAATTCAAGCTCATTGCTTCTTGTCCTATCACTGGCAGTTAAGGAGAACAATTTTTCTCCCTCCTCCTCGTAACAACCTTTTAGGAACTTGAAAACCGTTATCATGTCCCCTCGCAGTCACCTCTTTTCCAGGGTTAACAAACCCAGCTCTTTCAGTCTTCCCTCATAAGTCAAGTATCCCAGACCTCTAATCATTCGTGGTGCTCTTCTCTGGACTTTCTCCACTTTGTCCATATCTTTCTTGAAATGAGGCACCCAGAACTGGACACAATACTCCAGCTGAGGCCTAATGAGAGTGGAGTAGAATGGAAAAATTACTCAAGTGAAAGCAATTTGTCTGTACTGCACCATGGCCCAGCTGTTGACTGGGGCTCATTTCAGTGGAGCTGCTGGGACTGTCTCCTCTTCTTGCCAAGCTTCATTGTCCAGGTGGAAACTCATCTCCAGGGACCATCTAGAATTCAAACCTGGATCCGGATCAAGATTTTCCTAGTGGTCCCTCTCCTGACTCCCAGCACTCCTGAGCGCTAACTGAGATGATCCTCACTTCTTAGAAGCGACCACCTCTCGCGAAGGAGCTGGGTCCCCCCAAGAGCTGGCTTCTTCTCCTGCAGACTGTCTGTGGAGCACTGGGCAAAACACACAAGGCCAAATTGTCAAGTCCTTCCTGTCCATGGCAGGGGCTGGATTTTCAACAGAGCTCATCTTTGCCTTGTGCTGAGCTCGGGAAAATCTAGACACTCACTTTGGTGCCTAAAGGAGGGGCTGAGCAAGTCTGAAAATTGCAGCCCTTTTCTATTCCATGCCTCACTCTCCCCATCTGTAAAATGGGTGCAATAGTCCCTCCCTCACATGGGTGTTGGGCGGATAAACTTGTTAATACACAGATTGCTCACAGCCTGACAGTAAATAGAAAACAAGCCAGCTCCATGGCACAGGCAACCTTTTCACTGTCTATTGAAAGAGACAGTGCAACTCCTGCAAGTCAGGGTGAAGGCAGGGGTCCCCTGGCTCCCAACCCAAAGCTCAGACCAATGCTTTGCACACGGCTGAGATCTGATGATTTGTGTCATGGATCTTCCAGTTAGAAACACTAAGGCCTTGATCGTTAACAGAAAAAGTCTGAACTGCAGGCAAAGAATCTGTGGGTCCTGAGAGATTAGGAGACAATAGACGATTTTGCACAGAACATTTCTCTAAGGAGTTGTGCGGGATTTCAGAGCTCATCATCCAGTCTCCTCGTCTGAAAATAAAAATCAGCGCGTGCTGGACACTAAGCAGTCATCCATCTACAAAATCTAATCACTGCGGGGCTACCAAGAGGAGCCTGCTAAATGTATGTGGCATTTATAGGGGCCACCAAACTACCCTAGCGGCTGGGACCACATTAAAAACTCTTGCCGTGCAATGCTGCCAGGTGATGTTCAGAGGAATCTGTGTGGGAGATTTTAATCGCCGAGGGTGGGAGAAACAAACCCAAAGCAGAAAGGTTAGAACACAGCGTGGATTTTACAGCTCCCTGACTGCTTTTGCGTCAGATTTAAGCTCCTTGTTGCTTGCCTCGAAGCTTTCCAGAAATTTGCCCCTCCTATTTCTCTTCTCCCCCTTCCATTCTTGCTTCCCCAGCAATGCTCCGAATCTCATCTGCCTGCGCAGCTTATGAGCTTCTTGACTCAGGACCCAACCTTCCCTTCTCGGATGGATGGTTCAGGAGCTAAGCTAGGACTGGGAGATCTGACTTCGCCTCAGCTCTCCTGCGTGACCTCTGTGAAACCGGGGTCACAGCCCTGCCCTACATCACAGGGAAGCTAAACACATTAACAAAGGTGATGCTCGAGTGATGGAGGCCAGCAAACTACCATAGATAGGTGTGAGTGGATGTAAATGCCAGCCATTTCTATTCCAGCCCCTGCTGAGATGATGGCCCTATTGCGCTAGGTGCTGCACAAACCCTGCAGGAGAGACAGTCTCTGCCCCAAAGAGCTAGCAGGCTGACTGGACATGGCAGAATTGTTTCCCCCATTTCACTGAAGAGGTCCAGGGCCTTCCCCCGAGTTCATGCAGAGAGTCTGGCAAAGGTACAAGTGGAGGCCAGCGCTGCAGGCTGGTGCCACAACTCCACCTCCAGCATGGGACTTCCTATTTGCAGCCGATTTTCTCAAGGGACTGTGACTCGGTCTCTCTGCAAAGAGGATAAAAGCCCAACACTCACTCGGTGGACATTTCACCCAGCATTACTGGAGCCAAAAGCTCTGGGATTTTCCCTCCCTGCCGGCACCACCATAGATATCATGCATCCACCAGAGAAGAGCTGGAGGGTCTTGGCTAACAATTCCTGGGCAGTGCGAAGCAGCCATTCCCTCAGTTTTCCTTGGACGTTGGACTCTGCCCTCCCTAAACGACGGAGAGAGGCAGAGTACAGGTCCAATTCTGAAAGGTCCTCAGCTCCCACTGAAGATGAAGTAATAAAAGGGCACTCAGCATCATGGAGGAGGTTCCCATCCTCTGTCAGGGTCAGGCCTGACCGGGTCTCTTTTATTACCAGAGAGATCATCTGTCCCACATCCTCCATTCGGCACAGCACTATGTCTGTCCCTGTCCAGCAAATCACACCAGCGCTCGCTGTTCTGAGCCAGGGCCAGCAAATGAGGGCTGCGCGAAGGTGGGGACAGCGAGCAGACACAATATCTTGCCTAGTGCAACTGATAATAAAATAATTAGGCTGTGAGTTGTCGCTCGGCTTGAATAAAGAGATTAAAGCCTTTTCTGAAGTCAGCATCCGCCTTAATGGCTGGATGCATCCTGCATGCGATGACTTTTTTATTTAGAGGCTGCCAACCTCCCCTGCTTGCTTTTTCCACTTAAAAGGACACTGCCGTGAGGATTTCAAACCCATTCCACACAGCACGCAGCAAGACTTGACACTGTCTATTTCATGTATCAGCAGGGGCGTCTGTGACCTCCGCTAACGCAGGGCATCTCAGAACCCTTCAGGCTTGGAAACTTGCAACACCCTTGTGAGAAAAGGAAGGGCAGCTATCCCCATTGTACAGTAGGGAAACTGAGGCCCAGACACTAAAAGGCTTTACTGGCAATGCAGCCGGAGATATGATTTATAGCTCAAGTAGATGTACCCAGACATGCAAATAATAGCAGGGTAATCAGGTCTGCATGGCTGTCTGTCCCAGGACACACCAGTGGGGGTGCTGAACGGGTGTATTTTGAAAAGCTGGAAATTAACTGCCCCTTGAATGATTTGTCCAAAGTTTGGGGCCAAGCAGGGAACTGAATCCTGGCTCCCAAGCCAGCCAACTCCGTGCCCACAGCAACTTCCCTCCTCTGTAGTCCATTTTGAGCAGCGCAGGCACTCTGCAGGGTGTGAATTTTAACCCATTTCTTGCCATTTAAAAAGAAATGAAGAGGGACAACCACAGCTGTTGTGTACAGGCTCTAGAGGATTTAAGAGTCAGGAATCAAACCCAGGTCTGCTACAACCCAGCCTGGTGCATAGACTATGCCACCAACCTGCTGACTGCCCTGTAGTGTTCATTTTGTGGGTGCCCCCAAACCATCTCCCCAGTCCTGCCTACATCCACCACTAGCATGCCTGTGACTAGAATATATAATTCCCTGACAAGCCCCATGACTAATCCCATGCGAGCAGTTTGTGTGCAACTGGCCTCGTTTCCTTGATCTCATCCTTGCATTTCCCTGGCCTCGGGCCCACACAGGCAAAAGCACTTGTGTTGTTTCAATTAAACGTGTCAGACTCCTTGGGGCCAGGGTTTGACAATCATCTATGCCTGGCATTAGGGAAGCATGGAAGACTGAATAGCTGACCCTGACCTACAAAGAGCCCAAAAGGTGGGGAAAACTTTGGTTGTTTCTCTAGCTCTGGATTCAAACTTGGCAGCTCAGCCCCATGTCTGTAAAGGAAGCGCTTCCTAGTGGTGAGGTATGTTAGAGGGAGGAACGGTCTGCCAAGGACAGTTGTCTAACTGGAACCACTCGCTTCTATGAGCTGTGTCCCCTGAACGCCTGTTCCAGTTTCTAGCTAAGGCCATTGATACCCGAAGGGGGATCCAGGGAGGATGGAGCTGGGCTGGTCTCAGTGGCGGCAGGTGACAGACAGAACTAGGAGCAATGGTCTCTAATTGCAGTGGGCAAAGTTTAGGTTGGCTATTAAGAAAAACTTTTTCCCTAGGAGGATGGTGAAGCCCTGGAATGGGTCACCTAGGGAGGTGGTGGAGTCTCCATCCTTGGAGATTTAAGGCCTGGCTTGACAAAGCCCTGGCTGGAATGACTTAGCTGGGGTTGGCCCTGGTTCGTGCAGCAGGTTGGACTAGATGCCTTCTGAGGTCCTTTCCCTCCATCATCTTCTGGGATCAATCTTTAGCACAAGCTGCTGCACCTCCAAGTGTCCTGGGTTCAAGATCTCATGTTGGCCAATGTATTTGTCAGCACACAGGAGCTTCCCGAGCAGTGCTTTATGGAGTGTCTAGTTCAGCAGTCCATCCTGGCCCACTAACAGGTGCTTCAGAGGAAAGCACCAGCAGCCCCCAGTGAGCAGTTATGGACCAGTATGGATCACCAGCCCACAGGGTGAGAGTCCACCTAACCCTCGGTGATGAAGTGGGAATTTCAAAGGGTAGCCATGTTAGTCTACTTCAGCAAAACAAACAAGGAGTCCTCTGGCACTTCAAGACTAACAGATTTATTTAAGTTGGAATTTTTCATCATGTTTTTTATAAATAACAGGTCTGCCTCAGTTTCCCCTATGTGGCACAAGTGGTGAAGGGGGTTGTGACTCTTTGCATAGACCCCACCATAGCAGCAGGAAGCTGGAGGATCAAAATCTAACCACTTAAAGCATTAATAGGGTAATAGTCAGACAAGTCTTGCCCCAAGCTATCAGTGGAAAAGGTACAATCTCTTGCATATATTATCCTGTTCGTGTGCATGTGTCTTTGTTTCTAAAGTTATGACTGTTTACTACGTACCAGTATTTCCATGTGTTTGCTCCTGGAGTACCACCCACCTGGTACTTCACATCCATGCTAGCCAGCAAACTGTGAAGGGACAGCAGAGAAGAAGTTTGCCCTTGCCCAGTGAGCCTTCCTGTGGATGGTTTAGCTAAGAGATGGGCAATGGCTGCTCCTATGAATCACAAAGCTTGCAAGGGCATGTGAAAATATCCTGAGGGCATGTGACCCTGCACTCCATCTTGGGCCTGTAATTTTCCACAAACCAAGACAGGATCCCCAGCACAAGGGGAAAGGTAAGGACCTGGAAGCATTTCCATTTTGCGTCTTTCCTGCTCTGGTCTCTGGACTTCCATTAAAGAGAGCACGTCAATCAATGGACTGAGCGCTTTCCAATCTTTTGGAAGTTACCTGAGATTTTACAAGCCAGCAGTCTGTCACCTCACCACTACAATCCTGATGTGAAAGCTTTACAAATCATTTTAGGTATATGGTTTCTTTGCCCATTTGAACTCTCTCCTTTTTTCTTATCAATAAAACCTTAAATATTAGATAGAAAAGGCTTGGCAACGGTGTGATTATTGAGTCAGATCGGAGTTATATACGGACCTGGCTCTCTGGCTGAGCTCTGGAGGGCAGAAGAACCCTTTGATGAAATTTTTAGTAGCCATGCCTCATGCAGTCCACCATCTGAAGGAAAGGCTGTTATGCCTAAGGGGGCTGCAACTGGACTTCTTGTTAACCAGCATGGTGGTTCCTTTTGTTACTGGTGTGGTGTGACCAAAGCATGGGACAAGTTGGCTCTCTTTCTCAGCAGCTTGTCCTCAACGTGTCCTCCTCAGCCGTGAGTCGCTGAGGCACAATGACAACAAGCGTGGCTGACACCGAGCGGCCTGGGAGCTTGTGGATCGTCCCAGAACGCAGGGACCATTCTGATATCCTGGATGTTGGAATAGCAAGAAATGACCGTGAACAGCTCTGATGGAGCTCCTTAGGAATCACACCTGCATCCCCTCTAGTCCCTGCTGACCAGGACTCTTCTCCGGTGGAGTCTGTGCTCGTCCAGCCCAGTCTCCATACAACCAGATCCTAAGCCCAGCTTCAGAGGATTCGATCCATGCTCCGCCGGGAGCTCCCCTGCAGGAACCCCTCCCCAGGAGGGTACCAGGGAGCCCCCCGCAGGCCAGAGGTCCTGCACCCCACTGTCTAGTCAGAAGGGACTCTCAGCTGGTGTGGAAGTCAGAAGGGTTTATTAGCATTCAGGTTCACAATATTGAAGGTTGGCTAGCAGATTAACTAGAAGTTATAGCGGCAGACCCCCAGGAGAACCAGCCATGTTCTGGGGATCCCTTCTTTTAGATCCCCGCCATTGTACTGCCCTTCTCTCCCCCGTTCACCCTCAAACCCCTCTCCTTGTCCTTTGACTTCTTCCCAGGCTAGGGACACACTGCCCTTTGGTCTTAACCAGCCACAACGTGTATGGCCAGTAGGGAGGGGGTTTGCGTCTGGATAAGGTCTGCCTAAGAGTCCATCTGCCCTCCAATGGTCTCTGCAATAATCACACGTGCAGGCCTCATCACCAGAATACATAAACAGAAAGCAAGGGAAACTGAGGTACAGCCCGTGACAATTCCAGGAGTCTCCCTGCTCCATCAGAACGGCTCACCTCCCTAGGTGTGACCAGCTGAAGGACAAAGGAGGGGGTAGATGGGTTTGGTGTGTGTGGAAAAAGCATCTGGACTGATACTAAAGAGGGCTCTGGACTGACCCAGAGGGACAGTGCTGTACCTATCTGTTCACCACGTTAACTAAGAACTTACTATGCTGTGTTCCAGGCGTCTCTTAACCCTCCTGCCTTTACACCACCAGCCAAGAGTCACTCCAGACTCAGGAAGCTGGGACCCATTGCTCCCTTTAGGGGTACAAGTCTCCCTCAGGTATCCAATCCAGATGGACTCGCTGCATGGAGCACACGGCATGAAACAGGGGTGCCAAAGGCTCCGAGGTTCAGCCCCAAGATGCTTTGAAACCCAAGGGCTTGCCATAGTGAGAGAGGAGCCCTAAGGGGGCTGACACCAACAGGGTCCTCCCAGCCGCAGTTCCAGTGCCATTCAAGAGCACCTGACCTGTGGATCCGTGACAGCCCACCAATCAGAGGATGGCTTAGAAGTGTTTCTACCTCTTTGAGCTGTTTTGTAAGCCTTGCTAAGGTAGCTGTGGGCGTTTGGATTACCCTTAGAAAGGGCCAGTCTGGTTTTTTGGAGTCCTACTGAGCTCTTGCCCTCAGTGATATCTTGTGGCAGTGAGTTCCACAGGGCAATCAGGGGTTCTGTGTATCTCCTTTGACCCAGTGGAAGCAGTGGTGTAGTCCAAAAATGTAGCATCTCCCTGCCAGCCTGGCCCTGTAACCTCACCGCCATGCTGCTTTCTAAGCACCATCCCAGGGTGCTCTAGTCCCACCCGCAGGCTGCTGTAACGCCACCCCCACACCTCTTTAACCATGTGGTGGGGGGACGGCACAACAGAGGAGCTGCACTGCTCTTCTACAGCACTGATTTTAAGAGGCATCCTGGGATCCCAGGCAGCTCTGTAGGCCAACTGCTGTGCATGCTCTGTGAAGACTCACTGATTAGTGCACTAGACTAGGACTCAGGAGATGTGGGCTCTATCCATGGCTGGGCCACAAGTTATTGTGCCTCAGTTTCCCCACCTGCAAAATGAGGCTACCCCGCTTTATAAAGCCCTTTGAGATCAATGGCTGAGAAGGACTGTATCAGCCCTAGATATTATTGTAGCTGTTCAGCACAGGAAAGTCACAGAGTGGCAGACGTAGGTGGAGCTGGCTTTGGCCCATAGCTTCTAACAGCACACACACACACAAACTCTAACAGGCTTAGCATTTCAGCTGCTCATTATAAATAACTCCTCAGTGCCTTCTGAGTCACCCAGCCAAAAAGTGCAAGCTAATAACTATGTGTTTAAGGGTCTGGCTGGCTGAGAGAGCTGATAATAGGCTGCAAATAGTCTTCCGTGCTCAGTCATCAGTTTGAGTCTGGTGGGCCGTGATCAGAATTTGTGTATTGCCAGAGCACCTAGAGGTCCCAGCTCAGCTCAGGGGCCCACTGGGCTAGAAATGGATGCAGAGGCCTGGGCTATGCTACAAAGCCAGCTCAGACTGCTATCTCATGAAGTGCAGGGAGTAACAGCAAGCATGGATCCTGCTAGATGAACAGAAGAACCCCTGCTGTCGCTGTAGGAAGTGTCCACGCGGCAACAGTCAGCGACTGCACATTTCTAGTGGAGACCAGCCTCTGCCCCAAGAAGCTTACAGTCTAATTAGAAAAGACAACAGGGAAATTGAGGCTCAGGGCGGGCCAGTGGCTTGTCAAAGGTCACCCACCCAGTCCAAGGAACAGAAAGAACCCTAGAACGGCTGTTTTTATACCATATTTGAGACAGGTGCCAGAATGATGGATGCCAGTATAAGAATCTAGATGGACAGAAATGGATGGCAGTGCAAAGTTGAGGTCCACAGTGCTGCGAGCTATTTCTTTGTAGATATCTGTTCTGTACTTTGTCCCAGATGCATGTACAACCTATATTAGAAAAAGTCCCAAAGGGGCAGCCAGGTTAGTCTAGTTCAGCAAAACAAACAAGGAGTATTGTGGCACTTTTCAAGACTAACAAATTTATTTATCACATGAGCATTTGTGGGAGATAATCCCACTTCATCAGATGCTTCAAAGGGATTTTCCCCCACCAAAGCTCATGCAATAAATAAATCTGTTAGTCTTTAGAAGTGCCCCGAGACTCCTTCTTTGCATTGCTATATTAAACAGTTCATAAAGGAGCAGGCTCTTTGCGAGGTGAGGTATGAAATTACTGCGACATCTTTGCATAGAGCCACGTCAGTCTTATACATGCCTAGATGGCTGCATTTCAGCTGTAGCACGGATATTTTTCTGGCACGGTCCTCACCTCCTATTTATCAGTCCTGTGTTCCCCAGAAGAAACTAGGTGAGTGTGTCATAGAAGGCATGTCTGTCTATTTAATTTACATCCAGCAGCCTGAGTGGTCTGCAGCTCTCCCCCTTCCTGGTGTTGCTTTACCCTGCCTCCTATAACTGGTGTGTGCACATCCATCCTTTATCCAGGGAATAGCTCCAGCATCTGCAGGGACCTGGGCGGGCTGCATGCTGGCTAAACATGAGCGCAAGAAGTGAAATTTTGGAGATGGATTTTGAACATCCCAAAGCAGCTGGGTCTAGGGTTTTGGTTCAGCTTCTTCTAAATTAGGGAGCTGTTGCAAAATATGAGTTGGGGATGAGATGGAAAACAACCCCAAATCTAAGGAAGCTCATTCCTATCACAAAGGTCTTTTCCACTTTTGACTCCCATCAGACTAGTATCCGATGATCTGATGCCATTTCCCAGTGTTTTATCTGATCTCTTTAAGTAGCCCAGACTCTGCTTTGCTTGATGAACAGAAACACTTCTGTTTTCTTTGTTGATGCAGCAGCATCGGCAATGAAAGTCGCAGAGGGGAAAGTCATTCACAAAGCCCCCCACCCACTTCAGATGAACAGCCCCATCCATTAAGTAGCATAACTCAGTCTTTTGTGGGTGAGGGGCTGCTCCAGTACTAGAGCACCCCAGGACAGCTTTCAGCGTGCACGTCTTTCTGGCTAACGACCAGCACTGCTCTCAGGAAGCCACGTGGGAGCCAGGAAGGAGACAGGCAGCATCTAGCACCAGCGAAAGATTGAGAGTAGAGGGGAGAGATTGGTTGGAGAAACATAAAGTATTCCTGGAAATGTGTTGAGATCATTCATCACTTCCCAGGAAAAAAATCCCCCCCCCCTCCAGTTTCACCACCCAAGCCCTGAGCTCAGACAACAATAAAAATTAGCAGCAAGGTCCGAAGCTTGGGCTAGCTGCACCAAAGTGCTGCCCTCCATTGCTTGGGCTAAAGGAGCAGCTCCATCAGCAACCTGCAGTAGTAGGCTGTTGTTTGCCGGGGAACATGACACACACTTTGCTTTCATCTTACACTTTTCCCATGGATGCTGCTCTGTGCTGGAAGGAGGCAACTATGTCAAACTTTGTGCATTTCCACCCCCCTCATCCAGAGAAAGGGTCAGGCGGGGAAGTTAGCCTCCCCGAGTGCTGGCTGAAAGAAGGAGTCACAGCCTATGGAGCAGAGATCATGCTAACTGACTGCATCTGCTGTAGCCTTTGGCCAACAGGAGGCAGACATGATGGGATTAATTCCTTTAATGTCTTATATTTGATTATTCTTCTTTTTATTACCATTCATTATTTGCAAGGCGCCAACAATGTGCTCAGCATTGTACAGGAGACATAAGCAATACCACATGGCCAGCTGCATTTTTGTTCTAGTGGCATCCCTGGCTAGTAGGGAAGGGGCTGAGAAAGCATCTACTCAGTTTTTCCTAGGCAGGAGACTTGAATGCAGGCTGAAGCCAAGGCCGGCTGGAAGGCTGGACAGCTCCCCTTTCCAATGTCATTTCTGTCTTCTCATAACACACAAACTAGGGGTCACCAAAGGAAATTACTAGGCAGCAGGTTTAAAACAAACAAAAGGAAGTATTTCTTTTACACAACAACCTGTGGAACTCCTTGCCAGGGGATGGCATGAAGGCCAAAACTATAATGGGGTTCCAAAAAAGAACTAAATAAGTTCCTGGAGATAGGTCCACCCAATGTTCCCTCTACTTATTCATAGGCTGTGTGCGCAAAAAATTTCTTTGTAAGCACCATTATTAGCACTACTGAATTTTTTTGTGAGCACTTTATTTTGTTGTGTGCACACGTTTCATGACCTGTGTGCGCATGCATGTGCGGACAGCTTAGAGGGAACAGTGGGTCCGTCCTTGCTGGTTAGCCAGGATGGGCAGATGTTTCTGTTTGTCAGAAGTTGGGAATGGACCATGGGATGGTTGCCTGTGCTGTTCGTTCCCTCTGAAGCACCTGGCATTGGCCACTGCTGGATGACAGGACGCTGGGCTAGATGGACCACTGGTCTGACCCAACATCGCCATTCTTATTAGCTCTCGTTCCTAGCCCTGCAGGGTGGTGACAAATTGAAAAGGGGTCTTAGCAGGCAGCCGCCATTAGAACAGCCCAGAGGCTGCTCTAACTAACACCAGCGGCTGGGTCATCTGTTTGTAGCCTTGGAAATTGAGAAGAGGACGATGCTATGCCTTGGGGCCCTGGTACAGCTGAGCAGGTGTCCCTCCGTTTGGTGACTCCCCCCGTTCAGCTGAGGCAAACAGCACAGAATAATGAAATGAGACATCCACAGACGGACTGCCCAGCCTTCTGCAAAATGCCTCGCTGGGCCATTCCTGCACCGGCAGGGGGTGGCACTAGAGGGATCCCCGTGTAGACATTTTCTGGAAAGGGCGACGGTCTCCCAGGAGTTGGAGGTCCATTTGGGATGTCTCTTCCAGTGCAGAGCTGAGGACAGCTCTGCTCCACAACCCCCTTGTGCCATGCAGGACGGAGCATTGCCTTATACGCCAGCTGAACCAGGGCAACGTCTGGTTTGTGCTGTTTGCCGCATGCTGAGCCCTAATTTATCTGAAAGGCTCCCCCAAGCTGCATCCCAATCACACACACCACCAGGGCTGGAAAGGTTTGCATGGAGGTGAGGGGGCTGGTTCGGATCCAGAAAACACTGCACAGCCTTGCTGATGGCATACATACGGCCCTCCCTAGACTCACCAGGAGGTGTTTGCAATAAGAAAGCTCATTGAGGCCCTGGGAACTGGAGCGCCAGGCTCAGAGTTGCAGACTTTGAGGGTTACACGGTTGCCCCACCACCGAGCGCAGTGCAGAGCAAGTGGGACAGGCTAGCAGGCGGGAATGGGACTTTGCAGTCCTTTTGCCAGAGTGTAAACCAGCACGCCCGGTGCAGAGCACAGAGAAACTTGGCCCTGAGTGTCTAAGCGCAGCCCTGTTCCTGACTCACTTTGTGTTTCAACTCAAGAGCTTGGGGCAAACTCTGCTTTACTAGTTATTCTGTTTCTGTTCTTCCGAGCTTTCTGGAGTAAGGACTCCAAAAGGGGACAGACTCGTAGAGTTTAAGGTTAGAAGGGACCAATGTGACCATCTAGTCTGAACTGCACAAAGCAGGCCACAAAAGCTCACCCACCCATCCCTGTCACAGACCCCTACCGTGTGGCTGAGTTTTCAAAGGTCTCAAATCACGGTTTAAAGACTTCAGGGTGCAGCGAACTCACCAGCCAGTGAGCCCTTCCCCACGCTGCAGAAAAACACACCGCTTCCTCCCCACCATCCTCCCAGTCTCTGCCAGTCTGCCGTGGGGGAAAATTCCTTCATGATCTAATGCGAGGGGCTCCCCGGCCCTGTCCCCTCTCAGTCCCCACACACAGTCCAATCTGTAGGGACTCCGAAAAGGGCTTTGGGAGATACACCCACAAGCTTAAAATGAGAACTGCATCCGAACCCTACACTGGTCGGGTTTCTTTATAGGCAGAGTTTCCTCCCCGTGAATCCTAGTTTTACACGCCCACAAAACTCCCTCTTTCTCTGACCATGGTCCTGTACGCTGATGGGAAACCACCCCCCTCCCCACCGCCCCTCAAAACGTCTGACAAAGTGGGATTTTCTCCCATGAAAGCTCATACAATAAATAAATTTGTTAATCTTTAAGTGCCACAGGATTCCTTGTTTGTTTTACCAAACTAGACTAATACAGCTGCCCCTTTGGGGCTACACCACATGATACACTTCAGTCAAACAGCAAAGCTGGGGCAAACACACACACTACAGACATGTGAACAGCATCTGATGAAGTGGGATTTTCTTGCACAAAAGGTCATGCAATAAATTAATTCGTTAGTCTTTAAGTGCCCCAAGACTCCTTGTTTGTTTTGTTGAACTAGACTGACACAGCTGCCCCTTTGAAACTTTGCAGTGCATAGGCAGACTCATTTTGGGTAGTCTGGGGGCTTTAGTACAACTTTTTTTGTACCCCGTGGGAAGGGCAGAGAGCAGTGGCCACGGTCAGTTTACAGTCCTGTGTTAATGTTTCTTCTTAAAACCTCCCTTTACCTCCAACACTTTCCCAGCTGCTTGCTTGGCCTTGCTTTTGGCATCTGTTTTGAAAAGGAGTTGCAGTTTTCCCTCGCTTGTGCATTTACATTTTACTCCTTCACGGCACCTCAAAACATTGTCACTGCAGCCCTTATCTTCTCACAGGTAATAAATTAAAATCCATCTAACTGCAGACAGACAAGAGAAACACGCTACATCTTTGTTCTTTGCTAAAGTGTCATTCAGAGACTTTGACTTTCAGGCAGATCCTGAGGCCCAGAATCCCATCTCAGGTAAATACACAGGCCTAATACTTCCCTGAACTTAAACTACATATTTGCGCCCTAACACTAGCTACCTGGGGTCAAGTTGGGCCCTGTATTTTTAATACATATATGAGTAACTCTGCCAAACTCAATGGAGGCAGTCCATCCTCGCACCAGGCTGAGCACAGCAGAGGCTGTACTTTCTCTCAGAGAGATGAAATTCACTCACTGGACCTTGCTCTTTGAGAAGAAGTCTGGTGCAATGGTTAGAGCAGTCACCTAGTCCTTTAGAGACCAGGGTTCATTCTTCTGCTTCTTGGATGATGTTAGACAAGTCACCAAGTCACTCTGTGCCTCAGTTTCCCATCAATGCAAGGGCGATAATGGTCCTGCCTCCCCAGAGACCATGAAGATGCATATTTAAATGAGCGTGAGGTGCTCACATGCTATGATGACAAGCTCAGAAGACGGCCTGCAGCCAACAGTCTCATCTAACTGTCTGTGAGTCCGAATGCGTTCCCAGCCTTCCCAGCAACCCCCTTTCAGTAACGACACATCACCAGTAATAGTGCAATTTGACACAATACTAAGGAGCCCCAGTACTGAGGAGTCTTCCCCAGAGACACGTACATGGCAGCAAAGTCTGTGAGTCCAGTCCCCCAGTACCGTTACCTCGAATGACCACTTTACCTGTGGCACCGGAGCATAAAACCAACAGGTAGGTGGTATTGTACATCTGCAAAATGCCAGACGAGGAAGGAGTCGGGCACCCTGAGTGGTTACTGCCCACCAGGCCACAGAAGGGACGCTGCTAAAATGTTTCCTCTGCAAACCTCCACCCGAGCTTTACCAAAAAGAAACCCACAGACAAATTGTTTATCCTTCACAGCATCCGTGGGCCAGATCTGGAGGCTAAGTGTGTTAATTAACCCTCCAGTGCAAGGCTGGCTCTCCGTCCCTGAGGTCTTTAAATCAAGACCCAGGATCTTCCTTATGGTTTGGCTCCAGATCTGCCAGAAGTCGTCAGGCTTGGTGGAGAGCTGACGGTCTCTGGCGATGGCTGTGTGGGAGGTCAGAGTCGGTGACCCAAATTTCCTTTTAGCCTTACAATCTATTAAACTATTCCTTCAGCAGGGCACCCCACAGCACCGGCCGCCCCTCAGCGTGAAGAAACGAACATGGATTTGGAAGCCAGGAGCCCAAGTCCTAAGGCAGGTTCTGCACCATTTTGCTGCACAGCCTTGAATCAGTCACCTCACTTCTCTGCCTCAGTTTCCCTCTCGCTAAAACAGGCTTTGTTGACCTGTGATACAGGGGGTGACGTGACGCTCAATCAAATAAGGAAGGTTCAGTTCTCAGAGCCGACCCCACCTGTGGCGCTTTGAGGGAGATGCTCACCATAGGCTGATCTGAACGCTAATCGTGCCTCTGTCTGCTGAGGGCGCCTGGACTGATGGCCCCCAATTCACTAAATTCTCCTTTTTCTGCCCCCATTTCTTTGCCTGGCATCGGCTCCATCATAACGGCCTTATCTGAGGGACCCCATCTGCCCGTATAACAACCTGTCCCTGGCTCCCCTCCCGGCTGCTTATGTTAAGCTTTACTAACCCGCCCCCCACTCACAGGCAGCAGCTACCCAGAGGCAGAGGCCTGTGTTCTCGCTGCCCGTCGTGTCCACATCCACTCGGAGGTGCCACGGCTCAAACAATCCAGGGACCAGCCTCTTGGCTGGCAGGGGGGTCTGGTCCTGACTCTGCCCCCAACCTGCTGGGAGACCTCAGGCCGCTCACGTCCCCTCCCTGCCTCAGTTTCCCCGGGCGCAGCATGGCACGCTGACACCCACCTGATGCTCTTTGAGCTCTCCGGATGGGCAGCGAGGGATGCTCCTGGCGCTTCATCCGCTCCCCTTACCCAAGTGGGGCTGGTTTAGTCGGGGCAGGTCCTGCTCGGAGCGGGTCCCCAAGGCGCCTTCCAACCCCCTTCTGGGCCAGAGGCGAGCCCGGTGCCCGCTCCTTCGCTGCCAAGAGGCATCCCCCAGGAAGGAGCCTCGAGGATGGGGGGCAGCCAGGACAAGTGGGAGCTTTGGGGCGATTTTTGGCTCAGCCTATGCGCGTTGCAGGGGGCGACCAAAGGCATCCACCTCGCCGCGGGTTCAAGTCCCCACCCCCGACCCCTTGATCCCGGGCAGGACCAGGCTCTCCGGGAGCTGGGAAACCACCGCCTGGCGCTTTGTCCCGCCAAGTCTGCCCCAGCCCGACCCGGCTCCTGCGCCCCCCCCCCCCGAGGGAAACTGAGGCAGCGGCCACCGCGCCCCCTTGGGGGCAAGTTTCGGTCCCGCGCCCCCCCGGGCTGGCACCCGCGCCCGGCACTCACAGCTCAGCGGCGGGCGGCTGGTAGGGCTGGCTCCGGCACAGGATGGAGTGGCCGCAGGCTTGGCCCATCGCTCCGCATCCTGCTGCGGCCCGGCCCGGCTCGGCTGCGGCGGCTCCCGGCGCCGGGAGGGACTCGGAGGCTGCAGCGGAGCCGAGCGCAGCCCGCGGGGGAGGAGCCGGGGCCCGGCCACAGCCGGGGAGAGGGCTGCCCGGGTCCCGCCCGCGTGTGCAAGGGGGTGTGCAAGTGCGTGTGCAAGTGCACGCCTGCCGGGCCACTGCCTCCGCCGCTGGCAGGCGGGGGGGGGGGTGAGTGTGTGTGTGAAATATACACACCCGTGGGGGGCCAGGGCTCGGCTGCTGTCAGTCAAGGGCACGTGTAAGTGTGTGTGTGTGTGTGTGTGTGTAAAATCTACGCACCCTTGCTGGGCCAGAGCCCGGCTGCTCTCGGTCAAGGGCACACATAAGTGTATGTGTGTGTGTGTGTGTAATCGACACACCCGTGCTGGGCCAGAGCTCAGCTGCTGTCAGTCAAGGGCACGTGTAAGTGTGTGTGTGTGTAAAATCTACACACTCGTGCTGGGCCAGAGCTCAGCTGCTGTCGGTCAAGGGCACGTGTAAGTGCGTGTGTGTGTGTGTGTAATCGACACAGCCTTGCTGGGCCAGAGCTCAGCTGCTGTCAGTCAAGGGCACATGTAAGTGTGTGTGTGTGTGTGTGTGTAACTGACACACATGCTGGGCCGTATCTTCGTGTGTGTGTAAAATCTGCATATGCAGGCTGAGGCAGATCCTCAGCTAGTGTAAATCAGGTGCAATGTCAATGTAAAATCCACACACACACTGGGCAAGAACTTCAGCTGCTGTCATTCAGGTGTGGCAGGTGGGGGGGGGGCTATGTGTGCATGCATGCATGTGCATGTGTAACACACACACACACACACACACACTCACACACACTGGGCAAGACCTTCAGCCACATCCATCAGGGTAAGTGTGTGTGTGTGCATGTGTGTAATCTGCACACACACACTGGGTGAGACCTCCAGCTGTGCCCGCTGGGGCAAATGGGCTGTTGTAACCCCGTGGCCGATGCCAGCACGGCTGTGGCGCTGCCTTGATTTCTGCCACCCGAGCTGTGGATCGGGGCCGACAGCTGCCATCGTTCAATGCCTGCACAGCAACAATTGTGAGTTCCCCGCCTCATCTCCACTCTCCCTGTTTGTTTCTCTGGGGGCCTCCTCCTCTCCACACCCCCCCCCACTTCCTCTCTCCACCCTCTCTTCTCCCCCTAGTTGACCCACGGCCTGTGGATTGCTCTCTGGCTTGCTGTGCTCTGTGCCCTCCTCCGGACAGCCTGGGAGAGGGGCTAATTGCAGTCAGGGGCGAGCCAGTCGATACGGGTGCCCTTATTCTGAGGCTGAAATCACTCCGGCTATTATTAGCTGGATGTATGCTAGTAATTTAATTCATGTGGTTTCGGAGCCGGCCTGCATTGTTGCAGCAGGCAGGAAAGAGCTGGTATGTAATCCCTGAGCATGCAGTGGAGGGCTGGGGAGATTGGCAAGCCAGGAGGCCAAACTGATCCAGCCTTTGTCACCAGGCTGGGTAGAGATCTGTGGAGATCCACGCTGGATCTGACCCGCAAGAGGGTGGGCACCGTTTGCCTCAAGCCTTCTTCCCTGCCTGCCTGGCACCAGATTTATACCCAGGGTAACAGTCACTGGGCCAATATAACCCCAAAGGAGACTCCGCTGGCTATGCCTGATGGATTTCTGATCACTGCTCTCAAACAGCTAAGAATAGTGCACATCTTACTACTTCTGTTCCCCAGCCCCCTCACACATCCCGCTGTTCGGCTCATCCATCTGCCACGCACATGGTCTGCCACGCATACAGTCAGAGTGTGATCGAGCACCTGCTACCTTTCATCTCATTTCCTGGAGCGACAGCAACCATGAAGCCAATGCCATTGTGCACACCTGCCTGGGACCCTGGGTGCACAGATACACGCAGCACCATGAAACCAGCTGGGCCAGATTGGAAGCAACATCTGCTAAAGTGGAGAGTGACCCTCCAGAGTTAGCTGGTGGAGCAGACTAAATGTTCTTGCCTGGCCCCTCTAGAGGTCCTGAGGTCTTTGTTGCCCAAAGGAGCTCCAAAACGAAGCCTCAAAACAGGCAGGTGAGATCCACATCTCCTCCACTTTCGCCCAGCAGGCTGATGGGCCAGCTATCCCAGTTTCACTGGCTAGTTTCATCTTTCTGATTGTGGGGAGGTCACTCTGCTGTTTCCACGTTTCTTCGCCCACTTGCCAAGGGGAGGGAAGGCCAGAGTGACCAAAAGCCCCTCCAGAGCCCTGGAGCAGAAAGGCCAGATGGACAACTTCACGTGGGTCTCAGCTTTGGCGAGAACATGGCCAACCATTGTCAGGGCTTCGTTCCATGGCCATCAGAGAGTTGTGCTGATCTGCAGGCCCCCACCTGCCCGGTTCACGTGACAAATGAAAGGCATGGCGTGGCCTGCAGAACAATGTTGAGTTAGACACCTTTGAGGAGCTGGGCCAGAGATTTGAAGATCAGGAATTTTGCTGTGGCTCCGCACTGCAACATTTAAGTGAAATAGCCTTCCATTGATTGTACGCACAGGGACATGTTCCACCCGTAGGGAGCCCATCAGGGGCTTAACAGTTGCTCCTTGATGATGATGATGATGATTATAGGATACCGTCTACCAGCCCCAGACCCCATTGTGGTCAGTGCTGCACACAATTTTACCAACCCCAAGTGTTCAAGAAGCATTGGACTGGCTTAAAAATCATGAGTTTCTTTTTTTATATCTATTTTGGAAGATTCTTTTTATTGGCCTCTTGGGGCCTGCAGGGAATCGCATTGTGACATTTTTCTCCCGTGCCACGACTGTGAGAGACTTACTTAAAAAGGGAGAAAAAAGAATGCTGAGAGTTTCCTATGATCCCCCGACTCCAGGAGATGGAGCATTGTGAACACCAAATATGGGGAGACGCGTGCAACCAAATCACAAGAGTTGAGTGAGCTAGCTGTGTTTGCATAGCAGGGGCCAATTTCTGCCCCAAAGAGCTTGTATTTTCAATAAGGAAAGCAGACAAATGGTGGGAGAAGGAGCTGTTGTCACAAGGAACAGATGAGTACTGATGAAATGAGTTGTTTACCATCACACCAGTAAAGCCACAAATAGAAGTAAGATCTGCAGAGTATCCCAGTAGTGTTATAACCATCAGGCCATCTTTGCTTTCCTGCTGTGCTCGACCAGTTGTTTAATGACCCTACAGCCCACCTTTTCGCTCCTCCAAAACAAGCGCTTCAGTTTCTGAGACAATCGCGTCTGAAGCGTTGTTCAGAAAGGCCCAGTCTGCAGATCACTGAAGTCAGCAAGAGCCTCTCCGTCGCAGAGGAACTTGACTGGACTCCAAGTCAGTCATTTATATTTTATTTCAGCCGTGCCCATATCTGATCACGTGGCTTCTGACAGCTGCTCTTCAGGCTCTGGCAGTCTTAGCCATGCGGCCTGCCGTTCATTATGAGAGTGATCTCATATATGTCAGTGCCTGTAAAGAGTCTTCCAGAACTGGTTCTGGTTTCTCATGGCATAGCATTTCTTTCCTGTGAACCTGGATGACAGGTAAATTTGGTTTCCCCATGCTCTGCACTGATTTCAAGTGCCTGGCTCTTACTGTGTGCACTCTTTTTTTCACCTATTAATTATTATTATTATTATTATTTTAATTACTGTAGAGCCTATAAGACCAAGTCAAAGGCCCGGATCCCAGCGTGCTAGGCGCTGTATGAACACAGAACAGATGGCCCCTGTCTAGGGTTACCAGATACCAAAGCATGGAAAGGAGGACAGGGACGTACGAAAGGGAGGACATTGGAGGACACATGGAGAAAATGGAGTATTGATGTAATATTCTTCTGTTTTTAGGGGGCCCTGGAACGCTTCCCCATAAAACTAGGGTGTTCTGGGGCATTCCAGCATACTTTAACCCCTGTAAGTAAAAAGCCAGAAAAATCATGTATTTTTAAAATGCCTGCTGGATGGAAAACGTGAAGGTATAAAGGAGGACATGTCCTCCTTTTGCCTGACGTCTGGTAACCCTATCCCTGTCCCAAAGAGCATCCAACCTAAGTGTAAGATAAGCGGCAGCAGATGGATACAGAACAACACGGGACTATAAGGGAACAATGAGACGGTAAGGGCGCGCATGGCAGGCAAAGTCTGGAATTTGCTGGAGTAGCCGTGTCGTGGTGAGAGGTAAAGCTCTTGTTTATCTGCTCATGGAACAGTGGTGGTGAGGAAACCGTCCTTTCCATTAGTGCGTCACTATAGCCCAGTGGCCTTAGACTCACTAAACCTCCTGTCATGATTTTCACCAGGCAGCTTTGTGAGCCCTCCTCCTGCAGTACTGTGGTGAGATGATGCTCTCAAAGACACGACAATACCTCAAATTTCATAGAGTCATAGATTCCAAGGCAAGAGGGAAGGAACCACTGTGATAGTCTAAGTCTGATCTCCTGAATAACACAGGTCTGAGAACTTCCCCAGAATAATTTCTGTAGATGGGTGCCGGCGCGTGACCTGTCGAAGGGGCACCTCTTGGTTATGGTCTTGGGCAGGGGCGGCCAAACTTATGGAACTCAAGAGCCACACAAGTTGATTATTAAACCTTCGAGAGCTGCACTGAGGCCTATAGCCATATACTTTTACCTACTCCATTGCACACTTTAATTTTATCATAAAAAGAGGACAAATATCAATCCCACTAATGTCAGATTCTAATAATTACTTAAAGTTACCATGAAAATTAGGCCTCTACAGTAAAAGCTTAGCTGCCGCTCGATGTAGAAGACTGCAGGCTAGCGGTGAATTTTTTAAAATCCTGACCATGCCGCACTTCTCCCTGCCATCCCCAAACATGCCGCGCTTCTCCTTACCATCCCGACCCCCTCCCAAACTCCTAGGCTGGGGCTGCTTTCCTCAAATGATTTGCTGACATTCTTCTGGGAGCCACAGTTTTTCATTCAAGAGCCCGAGCTGCAGTTTGGCCATGCCTGGTCTTGGGAAATAGTTCAGTAGCACTCTCCTCCAGTGGCCTGGGCTCAGTCTTTCTGGTTTCTAGTCCAGACCTCCGCAGTCCGAGTCCTTTCATAGTTCTCCCCTTCTGGGGTAAGGTCTCGTCGCGGCTGGTCCACTGAGCGTCAGTGGCTGCCATTAGTCCAGTCATCACCCTGTGGTGGTCTGGGGGAGGCATGGTGGGACCCAGGCCCACCCACTTTTCCGGGACCCAGCCCAGGGACCCCCTGAGCCACAACTTGATACCACCTCAACAAATGCAGTTCGGAGCAAAGTTTGGCAGGTCCCCCAGGCCACATCCACACCTCGCCAATGTGCTGCTTACCCTTGTGTCTGGGTCTGGGCTACAACCAAGCCCTGGCAGTCCCTACAGAGCTGATCCTGGTCCTGCTTCCTGCGGGCAGCACAACAGGATGTCCTTGTGTCCGGAAAGACTGCCCAGAGCAGAGGCTGCAGCCATCCTTTTATACAGGCTCCTGGGCCCTGATTGGGCCTGCAGCCACCTGCCCTCATTGGCTGTTTCCTTTTTTACAGGATTTTTAACCCCTTTGCTACTAGAGCAGGAAAACTACCCTGCTATAATTCCCCAGAGCCGATCTTCTAGAAAATCAGCTGTCTTGATTTAAAAATTGCCAGTGAGGGAGAATCCACCATGGTCCTTGCCCTCTGTGTCATGTTCAACCTTCCTCTGCTAGACAGAAGAGCCCATTGTTAAATATTTGGTCTCAGCATAGGTGCTTTTAGACTGTAATTCAGTCACCCCATAACCTTTTCTTTGTTAAGCTAGGTAGACAGAGCTCCTTGAGTCTATCATTAAGACATGAAGGCACAGATGAAAATTCATGTTTTTTGCAGTCAGTTTCTAGGTTTCTGCTCTCATTGTACAAACATCACATAGTAGCTTTCCAAGGCTGATGTAGAACCGGGAAGGTGTTGCTAGTGAGGTCCCTGTAGTGAGTCTCGTATTGTGTTTGCCTCAAGCATCTTGCAGAAAGGCCTCCAGCCTTGATCTGAAGTTATCAAGCAAAGGAGAATCCACCACGGCCTTTGGGAGTTTGTTCCAATGGCTACTCACCCACACTGTTAAACATTTGTGCCTTATTTCTCATTTGAATTTGTCTAACTTTAACTTCAGCTCTTGTTCCACCTTCCTCTGCCACAGCCTTTTAGTACCTGGGGTTTTCTCCTTGCGAAGGTACTTCCACACCATAATCAGCCACCTCTCAAACAGATCGAACTCCTCCCTGTGCATCTCTCACTGGCAAACCTTTTTTGCAGCTCTCTGAGATGGGCAATCACCATGCTTACAGTCAATGAAAAAGGTTTGGGAATTAAACCTTTACATTTAAAAAAGAGCTGGGGTTTTTTGATAGTGACGTATTTTGAAAATGTTTCATTAAAAACGTTCTGTACTTTCCCACCAGCTCTGGCCACATTTCTGCTTTGTGCAGAGGAGGAAACTATTAACACAAAGGTGTCGCCTGTAACGGAGGTTGTTTTGGGAACACGCTTTCCTGCAAAAACTCATTTGGAATCACCACAGCAAAGGGGGACTGAGACACGTTTTGATTATTCCACTTCAAGCTACTTCCCACGTGACTTGTTGCATTCACGCACCTTTTTTGAAACAGCATTTGGGGCAGATATTTTAGGAGATTTTTTCACCATACGGTAGCGAGCTCAATTCTAGTCTTTGCTCTGGTTCCTCTGGGATTCCATTTTCCTCCTCAGACCCCTTTCAGAAACGACTGCTGATGCTCCAGGGACCTGTCATGTCTTAGGATACATTTGCACTGGAGCTAGAAAGTAGGAAAACCTGCACTAGCTTTTTGATGGAGCTGGCATGTTAAAATAGAAGTGCGTCAAGACGGCTGCTCCGCGATGGCACTTCAGTAAAGATACTCTTACACTGATGGAAGAGTCTTCTGTTGGCGTTTCCCCAAGAAGTGTTTGCTATGTCGACGGGAGATGCTCTTCTGTCAACATAGTGCTGTTTTGGGGGGGGGACGGGGGACAGAATCATAGAACTGGATGGGACCATGAAAGGCCATAAAGTCCAGTCCCCTGCATTCGTCCAGTGATGGAGATTCCACAATCCACCTAGGCAACTTATTCCAGTGGTTAATCACCCTGACAGTTACAGATTTTTTTCCTAATGTCCAACCTAAACCTCCCTTGCTGTAATTTAAGTCCATTGCTGTCTTGTCCTATCGTTGGCAGTTAAGGAGAATAATTTTTCTCCCGCCTCCTTGTAACAACCTTTTAGATACTTGAAAACTTAGCATGTCCCCTCTCAGTCTCTTTTCCAGACTAAACAAACCCAGCTCTTTCAGTCTCCCCTCATCAGCCAAGTGCAACAGACCTGTAATCATTTGTGTTGCTCTTCTCCAGACTTTCTCCAATTTGTCCACATCTTTCCTGAAATGAGGCACCCAGAATTGGATACAATACTCCAGTTCAGGCCTAATGAAGTCCAAGTAGAGCAGAAGAATTACTTCTCATGTCTTACGGTACTCCTGTTAATACATCCCACCATGGTGTTTGCTTTTTTCACATCAGCATTACGCTGTTGACTCATATTTAACATGTGGTCCACTATGACACCCAGATCCTTTTCCGCAGTTCTCCTTCCTAGGCAGTCATTGCCCATTTTGTCTGTGTGTAACAGATTGCTCTTTCCTAAGAAAGATAGGTCACCTTCCTCTGTAGCATGGTGCATGGCTCATTTGCTTGTGGATTCTCTGCACCTTAAAGTCTTTAAGCCATGATTTGAGGACTTTAATAACTCAGTCATAGGACAGAGGTTTATTACAAGCGTAGGTGGATGAGATTTTGTGTCCTGCACTGTGCAGGAAGTCAGAGTACATAATCATATTGGTCCCTTCTGACCTGATAGTCTATGAGTCTATGGATATAACTGTGGATTTTTCAGGGCTATTGTGTAGACATGGCCTTAGATTGCTGTGTATTTTAGTGAGTGTCTCTTTTCTTGGTGTCATTGGAATAATTTAGTTTCTTCCTATGTCAAATCTTTGTCCTTAACTAAGGGTATGGTCAAGCACCCATTAAAATCAGTGTGAGTCTTTCTGTTGGCGCCAGTAGGAGCTTACTCAGACTGTAATTTTATCCCTCAATAGCCAGTACGGCCTGTGTTTGGGAGCAGCGCTATCCTTTCTTCAGGCCATTCTTATAAAGCATTTGATTTTGCTTTATACAAAACCAGGCGGGCGTGCTCCAATTTGAAGCTCAGCTAATTATGAGCTGTCATAGTCACCAATATCATCTTCATATGGTGTTCACTGGCTTCCTGCCAGCATATTCTTCCCAAGGAGCTTGTCTCCCTGGATTATAGATCTGATCGTAAGTGCAAAAAGGCAAAGATTGTTTTCTAACAGCCTCCCGTTGTTTGTGCTCAGTTTTTAGGCTTCTGTTCTCATTGCACAGATCTCAACAGTTCACTGTCGAACTGGGAGGGTGGATTTAGTGGCATCCCACAGGGGTCAGTCCTGGGTCTGGTAATATTCAATATTTTAATTAATGACTTAGATAATGAAGTGGAAAGGATGGTTTATGAGATTTGTGGAGGACACCAAGTCAGGAGGGACAGCCAGCTCTCTAGCCGGCACGATTAGAATTCAAAGTGACTGTGACAAATCGGAGAATTGGTCTGAAATCAACGAGATGAAATTCAATAAAGACAAGCACAACGTATTCCACATGGGAAGGTAAAATCAGAGGCACCACTACAAAATGAGGACTAACTGGCTGTGTAGTAGCAATGCTGAAAAGTGCATGGGGTTAGGGTGGCTCACAAATTGAATATGAGTCAACAATGTGAAGTAATTGCACAAAAAGTAACTGTCATTCTGGGAGCATATTAACAGGAGTGTTGTGTGTGAGGAAAGGGGGGGAATTTCCCTTTCTATTTAGCAGCAGCTGGAGTACCAAATCCACTTCTGGGTGCTGCACTTTAGGGAAGATGGGACAAATTGCTGAGAGTCCAGAGGAAAACAGTGATCAAAAGTTTATAGAACTTGATCTGTGAGGAAAGGGCCAAAAAAGCCTTCAGCATATTTATTCTTAATAAGAGACTGGGGGGTAGGAGAGGCA
This sequence comes from Podocnemis expansa, assembly GCA_007922195.1. Classification (NCBI taxonomy): domain Eukaryota; kingdom Metazoa; phylum Chordata; order Testudines; family Podocnemididae; genus Podocnemis; species Podocnemis expansa. The sequence goes on along the minus strand of ML682063.1, from coordinate 1,122,290 downwards.
CCTGATAACTATCTTTTAAGTCTGCTACATTTTCCATTTCGTATATCGAAGGAAGTGGAATTGTGCCCATGAACGCTCATGCCATAAATAAATTTGTTAGTCTTTAAAAGTACCACGGGACTCCTTATTTGTTCAGATCGATAAAGTAGCACAGTAGGAACCACGATGATCATCTAGTCTGATCTCCGTCCTTCATGACTAGATGATTGCAGTGCAGGAAATCAGATTAGATGAGTGGTTCTCAACCACGGTGTCGGGACACATTATGGTGTCACCACACGGTGCTAAGTGTGTCATGGAGAACCAAGGAGAAGACTGGATCAGCCTGGGGAGGGTGGGCTGGTGTGTCCTGTAGGGTCGAAATATGCTGCCAGGTGTGTTGTGACCCACAAAAGGTTGAGAACCACTGGGCTAGATCAGTGGTTCCCCACCTGTGGTCCAGTCCGTGAGGGTACAGCAGGTGGTCCGTGGTTGTGGGGGTGAGATAATTACTGCAGGTAAATGTACTCTGATGAGTGCAATATGTTTGTGAGTGAGCGTAATAATTTATTAGAAACAACTGTATTTTTAATACCCCTCGATATACAAGTTTGACTCCTGTCAGCCATAGGCTATGTTAAAAACGTTTGAAATGGTTTGTTTATATGACGGTCCACAAAATCTTTTGATGACAATGTAGTGGTCCACATAAAGGGAAAGGTTGGGAACCGCTGGGCGAGATGATCACAGTGGTCCCTGCTGCAGGCCTTGGAAACTGTCCATCAGATTCAATCCCATACAGTGGATGTAGTCCTTTAGAAGGTGCACTGACAAACCAATTGACTAATACTATCTCATGTTAAGACTGGTTGTCAGACATGTGCCAAGATGCGTATGTCTGTCCATTTCCCCTACATCCAGCAATATCATTTCCTGGAAGAGATTTTGCCAAAGAGTCGGCTGTTTCTCTGGCTCGGCTTAGCGAGGGCAGGGGGAGAGATTCCAGGTCTTGTCTTTATTCAACCTAGATCAGCAACTAAAACATGAGTTTATGCTCAATCTAGGTACAGTCTCATAAGGCAATTCTGGACTCTTAAACTCAATATTAAGTGCCTCTCTTGTGCTCTGTTAACACTTGCCTAAGACATTCATTATGTTCTTTAAGGTCCCCAGCCTGGATTAAGCCTCATCCAGTATAAATTCAACATCTTGTAATCCCTCAAATGTTTGTGCAATTATGTGTTGAAATACCCTGAGAGCGGAGCTAATACCAAACTGCATTCACTTATGTTTATAACATCCAAATGGAGCATTAAGTCATTAACTTACAGTTAACTCATCCACCTTTCCTGGTTGGAATTCACGTTCTGCATCTAATACGGAGAGTAATTTTTTTGCTTTGGAGATTTTAGCTACAGTTTCAACAGTTCTCATCATGAAATGTTCCCATTTAATGGCTATATTTAAATTGTCATGATCAATGCATATCTGTTCTTTATTTCGCTTTTTGGGACAACTGTAGCTTAATGCCATCTCCTGTAACTCCTGGCTTTTCTGCCTTTTCATGTCCCCTTGTAACTTGGCCTCTTGGGTCAACTGGATTTTCTCCTCATTAGGGTCTTGTCACCTGCCCATTTTATCAGCTTCTGTTGAGGATGTTTTTCCCACAGTTCTGAAAAGATTCAATGTCCCACAGCAAAAGAGTGTCAGCAGTCTAGAAAGCTTTCGTCCATCCTTTAGCAAGCTAGGAAACTATAGCACACTTCTTTGAGGGCAAAGGAGTCTGTCACTGTTCTCCTATAGCCCCATCAACATCATACTCAAACATCTTCCAAGGGTTTATGGATCTAGCTCAACTTCATCCCTCCTCAGCCATGCGGCTGTGATCCAGGGGCCATCAGGAGGTACTTCATGGAAAGCTGGCTAGTTCTGTGGTGCTGGCTCCTCTCCTCTCTTCCAGCTAATAAACAACATTAAAAGTCACCTACAAATAGCTAAGCTCTTGTCAGGGAAGGCCAGTTGACCGATTTGAAGCCAAGTGTTCCTCTTTTATCCCTTGGTCAGTGCTAGGAAAAAGCCAGACATTGCTTTGCCCGGCCTCACAGGAGATAGAGCACCTGTCTGATAGAACCAGCCGGGAGGAGGCAACACACTCTTCAAGACGGTGTCCTCCATGGGGCATGACCCAACACATGTGGTGCACATGAAGGCATGCCAGCCAAGTCACGGCCATCCCAGCAGAAGCAGGGTCCTACCAACGGGGAGTCAGGCTCACACCATTCCCAGACGTGCGCAATGTCTGGTATTAAGGGGACACAGCCTAGCTCTGGCAGTCATTGCCATGGGGAATGGGAAAGGCCATGTCCACAAGACGTAGCTCATGCCATGAGACAAGGTTCATAGTCTGGCACTAAAACAAGGAGGGTCCATGTGGCCTTGTGTCCCCAATGCTATTTTTAGCCCTGTAGCGCCAGGTGGAGTCAGTTGACTTGGGCTGTGAGACTTGTGCCGCAGGTGTGCTTTTGCTGTGTAGACACACCCTTAGTCTCCTAACTGAGGTTCTGGCACCTCTGTGCTGGGTTCAAAGGACAGAGAGACATAAAGAGACACTGGAAGCATCAGATCAGGCTGGGGCGGAAACTGGCAGGCCCTGTGAGTGGGATGAGTCTGGGGTAGAGCTGTGATACATAAGAGTGCAAAGTCTAAAACAAGTTATATGTGGGTCAGCTCAAGCTTCGAAGGGAGCTTAAAGCCACCTACCTCATACCCCTCTTTCTCCGGGCTCTGAGATCTGTACGCTGGCACCATTCCCCACCCGTAGCATGACAGTAAGCATTTTTCCTTTGTCCACCTCCGACACCCAGAGCTTTCAGTGCTGACACAGCTTGTACATCTGTATTTCCCACTTGGATGGTTAAGTGATGCTAGCTTTGAGAACATCCTGCAACAGCTCTTTGCCCGAGACCCCGTGTTCTGCATCCTGAATCCAAACTGAGATCTCTGCTGAGTCTCCTTAACTACGGCATTGAATGTTTGAATTTTGAATGGCCTCGCGCTGCAAGCCAGGGCCCATTGTACATGAGACAAATTCCACTGTTAACGCAGATGCATTTGCTGATGGGAAGCAATTTGCTTTGCAGTCGCTGGGGCTACAAAGAGATCGGCCTCGCTGCCTGGCTGTTCTCAGCGCAACTAGAAGCACTCGATTCAACGCTGTCTCTCGCTTGGGGAAAACAATTTGTTTTTCTGCGGCACTGCCAAATACAGGGCAATTGCTTGCTTCCTATTCTTTACTGCATCCAATCCAATAACCCTGGATGTCCCATCGGTCCCAGTGCAGTAAAGTCTGTGTTTAACACAGTAGTCCTGGGACAGCTCTCATGTTTGAAATGAAGTATCCGCTTACATACTTTGCTGAATTACGGCCCTCCTTCCTGGGCAGTTTGCCTGTCAGAAACCCATTTTATTCCAATTTTGGTTACTCTTTGCTTCTAGTTTGCTTTCGAATGGGAAGGCTGCCCTGTGAACTGGCTGCTTATTCTGTCCTCGTCCAGAGTACTCAAAGTACTTTTGAGAACTGTGTCCTGTTTTGGGTGTCACCCTGCCCCCCCTGCTACAGGAATGATGCGGACAAACTTGTAGAGAGGCTGAAGGAGAGCAATGAAAATGATTCAGGGGCTGCAGCGCCTGACTTTTGAGGCGAGGCCGAGGGAAATGAGTTTGTTTAGCCTGCAGAAGAGAAGAGTGAGGGGGGATTTGAAAGCAACCTGACAGAGGGCTCCAGGAAGGATGGAGCTGGCCTGTTCTCAGTGGTGGCAGGTGACAAAAGTAGCAACAATGGTCTCTAATTGCAGTGGGGAAGGTCTAGGTTGGACATTAGGAAGAACTTCTTCATTAGGAGGGTGGTAAAGCCCTGGATTGGGTCACCCGGGGAGCTGGTGGAATCGCCATCCTGAGAGGTTTTTAAAGTGTAGTTTGAAAAATCCCTGCCTGAATTGGTTTAGTTGGGGTTGGCTTTGAGTGATAGCTGGGACTAGATGATCTCCTGAGGCTCCTTCTAACCACCTTCTTCTAGGCTTCTAAGCATTTTATAAGTCACTATTGTCTCCATTTTGGGGAGTCCACCTTGAAATGCTTTAAAAGGGTCTGATTTTCATAAAGCCCTCCAACATCAGGCCTCTTTGAGGTACTCCGACTTGGGCAACCAGCTGCTAGTCTCTGTTGAAATCTTGACCCCAATCTGTATTGGTCCAGGCCCACTGCTTCCACAAATGCCTAGAAGGCAGCTCCCTCTGGCAGTCTACGCCCATCAAGGGGTCGCTCCATACCACGCACACTGACCTTCTCTCTTCGGAGGAATAGGAAGTGGGATCTTCTCCCACGAAAGCTCATGCAAAAAATCGATCTGTTAGTCTTAAAGTGCCACACAACTCCTTGTTGTTTTTTTTCTCGGATTCACGGCTCTGACTCAGGTTTTAAGTCAGTCACTCCACCTTTGGCTGGTCCCTGTACCCTTGAATATGTAGAGTGACTAAATGTTGCATAGGTACAGCTGGTCAATGAGTACGGGGACTTATTCAAAGATTTTGGAGGCAGTATTATTAAATGATTTACAATGGTTCCTAGAGATCCCATTCAAAACTAAGCCCCAATTGTGCTGCCTAGACACATACTGAGAGGTAACATTTTTCCCCAGAGAGCTTATGATCTAAGTAGACAACACCCACTCAGGGTGGGAAAGGAGCTAAGGGGGCTAAGCAAGTTGCTCAAGGTCACAGAGATGATCAGTAGCAGGATGAGAACCTAGGACAGTAGGCTAGGAGTTAGAAGACCTGCTCACTGGGCTGTGCAATTTCTACTTCTTGCCTTTGCAGCCCTCTTGAATGCCCTTTTCGGGACCAGCCAGGTAGGCAGAGTTTTGTCATGGGGATGTTGGATTCTGGGCTCTAGCTGGAATGCAGACTTGGTGAAATTCACCCCTGCATGGGGGCGCATTTCAACCCCCAGGATGCAGATGAATGCAACGCTCATTGAAGCAAATACAATATCAAGTGTCTAAAAGGGCCAGGTGGGAGCTCTCCCTGGTTGATTGGCACCGGCGCACATTCGCCTCCGGCTTGGGCATCTGCCAAGGAAATGCCACCTCCCAGCTTCGCTCATGTGTTTTGCTCATGACCCTCCCACACTTACCAATTAACTGAAGCCAAATGGCCTCTAGAAAAACAGGTGGGAGGCCCTTTCTGGATCAACTAGACCATCACTGGCAGGTTTCTGTATGGAGTTAGTGCTCAGTAATTGTCCTTCCTCTTTGGTACCCCGTCGTCCTCTGTCCATCTGTCTACTGTGCCCCTTTTGCCCCTAACAGTGTAACAGCACCATCTTGGGAATGGAGCACCAACCTGCAGGGCCAGGCTGTGTCGCAGAGACCATGGAAACACCTTCATCGATCGTGGGTTGCACTAGCATCCGACACAAGGACCATCACGTGCGTGGTCTGTAGATGACCCCTCCTCTCCTGATATGCCAACCTCATCTGCATCATCTTGGGAAGAGTCAGTCACCTGGGATGCACCTCGGGCTGGGGATACTCAGCCTTTGGCTTTGCTTGTTTCCCCAGGCTGCGTGCAAGCTAACAGTACAGGGCCTGTGACACACAGCTGAGCAACTCCAAGTCCTTCCAGTAGAGGCCAGTGGCAACACACATACACTGGCCAGCTCATTACAGAATATATCCACTGAGATCCAGAGACACACTTTATTTTAGAGTGGAAGCCTTTGCTACCAGAGATGTCCAGCCTGGAGGGGACAGACAGACAACCTCGCACACAAGGACCAAGGCACAAAATGCTCACAGGGACCAACCCAGTGGCTTCTTTAACTTCAACAATACAGTGTTTTGTTGCAAGAGTCGGACAATGTGTGTCTTTCCCCAGCAGGTGGGGCAGTTACACATGGCTATATTTTCTAGGCAGAGACTGTCCTTCAGGTGTATAAACACAGATCCCGAGTCATAATGCAGCCCTGCCTGGAACAAAGCAGAAGCCTCCAGGTGGGCAAAATCTTATTTTACACACACGTTTGGCCTGGTCCATGTGATGACTAGAACCATGGTAGCAACAGTGATAGCTCAACCTGAAGACTGAGTCCAGCTCCATTCTGAGCAGAGGGCTTTTTCCTGAGAAGATGGTGAAAAGCAACCTAGATCTGGTTAAAATTCTCAAAATTCTTCATTGGATTGTATTTTTGCAAAGGCATTTCTATTTTTGTCCATAAAGGAAATTTCTGTAGGAAACGTCCACTTTCAGTGAAACTTTTTGGATGTTTTGGCTGCCAAAAGGGGGCTGGGGGGGGGGGGGAAGAATTAGTATATGTGGGTTTTTCTCAACCAAAACTCCAAAACTTTGGCAGGAAAACAAATGTGGCAAAAAATAAAAACTTCAGTTTCCATTGAAATTTGTTACATGAATAAGAAAACCTTCCCTGCCCACCTGTACTTTAAAAGAGCCCTGCATGGAACTCAAACTTGGGTTTGTAACACGATTAGTCCAACACTGTCCTCAAAAAGAAAATCAGTTCCTAGGTGAGCAAGGAAATTATGTTAGATTAGCATTAACTAGCGTGCAGACTTCATATGAAAGAATGCCGCTTCCTTTTATATTTGTGGCCCCATCACTGTAGAGGTTGAAAACCTTGCATTCACTAAGATGAAGGCTAGTCCAGTGGTTAGGATACCAGCCTCTGACTTGGGACACCCACGTACAATTCCCTGCTATGCCACAGACTTCCCGTGTGTGACCATGGGTGAGTCTCTTAGCCCCTATGTGCCTCCATTCTGCTCAATGGGGGCAAGAACCATGGGCGTGCTGTGCAGATAAATGATTTTTTGAAGTGAGAGGGTCATATGTGTACCCAAAACAGATTAGTGTATTTACCCTTGTTACTATATAGAGCACAATATTATGCCCATTGTACAGAGGAGAAACTGAGCCACAGGGTACATTACATACCTTCCCCAAGGGGACGAACATATTTTACAGTAGAGGTGGGAACTGAACTCAGGTTTAGTCCATCCCACTGCCATAGCCATGGGGTTATTTTTAGCATGGTAGCTCAACCAGAACTAGAGCACATATATCTACCTAAACCGGAAATTACACAGCCAGCTCCTATGTGTCTCCTCCAAGAGGAGGGCAAATCCAGATTATCCCAGGGGAACATTGGAGCAACCATAAATAACATGTTTTCGTTTTCAAGCCGAGGAAGGCCTTGGCACTTGCTCTTTATCGTCTGCAGGTAATTAACATGTTTGGGAGCTGGCAGAACAGGAGGCTTGCGGCTTTGCAACCGTTAGAGGAAGCTGCTAATGAAAAGATGCTTTCGCCAGATAGCAAAGGATATTAAAACAAAACTCACCAGGAGCTGTGAGTGGCTAACCAGCTTGCATTTAATAATGAGAAAGCACCAAGCTGAGCCCAAGAGCACCACGGGGAGGGCACAATCATGTCATCCTGCTTGAGTCATATTTCCCTTTTGGCCCCCAGCAACCCCAGCTGGCTGCCAGCAACTCCTTGATAGCTAGGATACCTTTTCTGCAACACAGTCTGGTTCCTTTCCTCGGGAGCAGGAATGAGAGGAGAGCAGGCAGCTAATAACAGCCATGTGTTTTGTGTATCAGGAGTGATTAACAACACAACTGCAGCTGGATTTGTTGCTTTTTTGGGCCCCCTCCCCAGCTGTGTTTGGATCCCAGGTTTAGAGAAATGGCTCCTTATCAACGGCCAGTGACTCAGCAACATGAGCAGCTGTCTTCCGGGGACAAAAGGGGCACATTTTGGTCACATCGATGCTGCATAGTAAACCCAGGCTTTGACTCAGGGTCAAGCTCAAGCCTCTTCTGTCGGCCCACAAACCAGGTGGGCTGAGACCAGCAAGCACTCATGACCCAAATCCTCAGACCCGGCTAGGGGGATGAGTCCTGCAGAGACTCAAAGAACGTCCCTACCACTAAAGACAAGAGACTTTCTGGGATTTAGCCCTGAGTTTCAGATGGCACCCCAACTCACTATTGTTCTATGTATCTAATTTTTTTCCACATAAAGGCTTGTGCCTCCACCTTTAGCTTCCCTTCTCTAGTACCTCAAAGAAGTAAGAGGAGGGAAGTGGTCCAGGAAAGACCCATGAGCGTGAATGGAGGTCCTGAAGTGAGAAGCTAAAGGTGGAGGCGCAAGCCACAGCATCTGGTGGCTTCCATCATGACCCTGAGCCCTGCTCACGCGTCCAGTGCGATCTCTCCTCTTTGATCCTAGATGGACAATTTTGCGTTGGACTGTGTTAAAACTCAGTCAGAGGGTGATGGATCAGGGCTGACAAGCTCAAGGTCTCTGGCCATTACAGGGTCAGGCCACCCAGTTGCACGGTTGATATGGAAAGTCCACAAAAGATCAATATCTTGTTATCTCCCTTCATCCCAGCATAGACACGTCCCCTTCTGGACAGAGTCAGAAAGCCTGAATTATTCCACAGAGGGCGTCAACACTTGGGATGCTCTGAGGGCTACAGCTCCATCGCTTTGTGAACCACTGGGACCCGGGGTTTTAGACTAGGTCTTTCCAAGCTTGCGCTTGATGGCCATATTGTGTTGCAAATCTCTGCTTACAGTTGTTAGATCTGGGTCTCCCAGCTGGCCATCCAATGCATTCACACTGCAAAATGATAGGGCCGGGGACCGAGTGTGAGATGGGACTGTCCTGTCTTCTAGAATTTTTTCTCTCTAACCTGTTCAAAAATTGCAGAGTGCTCTGAGATTTTGGCACGCAGGGCAGTTTGCCCCTGCTGAGTGGCTTCTGAGGGAGGAAGTCTCTTTCCATCCTTTCAGTCCTAGCTTTTGAGCACATATTAGCATTGCTTCTTTCTTTCTTTTCTAGCTCCTGTGGGACCTGGAGGGTTTCTAGTTGCAGTTTTCCCCTCCCCAGCTGCATCCATTCTAGGCTGCATGGTGGGCAGGGAGGGATAGCTCCTCCCAGGGAGCCTTCAGTGAATTTCTTTGGCTCCATATCTCCTTCCTGTCACTGGTCAGATCCTGTGAGAAAGGGTCTAGTCGCAGCTGACTTTTCCCCAGAGGAGGCAGAAGAGTTATGCGAACAATGTGGCCTCTCTGCTTTTTTAGTAAACTTAGCATACAGGTCTTTGCTCGTCTTGCCCTTGCTTCCGCCTTCTTTCTCTCACCCAGAATAAGCAAACAGCACAGAAAAGAGTGCAGCCTTCTCCCACTTGCTCCCAGCCCTCTGACTGTAGGATGGCTTGAAACTATCAGACCTGTGCATAAAGTGTACATCGCCATAAAGGAGCAAGCGGGTCAGTCCTGTTCCACCACACCAATGTGATATTTTGGGGTTCAATCTATAGCCAGGGTGGGACTGTGGTCACCAGATGCCCTGCAACTCTGGCTGCTTTAAATGCCCTGTTTCTAGGGCTCATAGCCTGAAACCCAAAAGGCCAGCCACACCCTGGCTTCCCCCGTCCAAGCTACTGTTCGCTGAGTGACCCCAAGCACAACCCCCAGCCTGTAAAAGAAGCCTGGATGCAGCATCACCAACCCGCATGATTTTATTGAATGTCTCATCATATTCTGGGGTTTTCCTTAAGCTTCAGAGCCTGGATTCATGGTATGACATGAGAGCCTCAGAATTTTTTTTTTTTAATAAAGACATTTATAGACCACATTGCTGTCAGGGGAAAAAAAAAATTGCAAATGTGAGCCCGAGCCAGAATGAAACCCGAAAGAACCTGACATTTAATACCTTTAAAAAATTCTCATGCCCTTTCAGCCCATCAAATGACTTTTTATGGGACTCTTGACCCCTTGAGGTTGGCAAGCCTGTAGATTTCTTTCTAATAAAATGTGACAGTTTCCAGAGGGGTAGCTGTGTTAATCTGTGTACAGCAAAAATAGCTAGAGTCCTGTGGCACCTAAAAGACTAATTTCTTCAGGCATATGCTGTCGTGGGCTCCAACCCACTTCATCACTGATGAAGTGGGTTGGGGCCCACAATGGCATACGCCTGAAGAAATTTGTTAGGCTTTAAGGTGCCACAAGACTCTCATTGTTTTTAATAAAATGCACTGTAGTTCAGCCTGAAGGTAAGGACAGGATACAGGAAATCACTGGCCCAGGTACACTGGACTATGCTACACAGGCTAGATAGCTAAGGTGAACTTATAATGTCTGTCTTTTGTCTTAAAAATCTCTGTGTCTCTCTGTAGTATTGATGGTGTGAAGGTGCCAATGCTTTGATTATAGGCTCTCCAGCGTAGCAGAGAAAGATCTAACTTGAGCCAGGGGCTGGAAATTGAAGCTAGACAAATGCCGACTGGAAATAAGACATAAATTTTTAACAGTGAGAATAATTAATCATTGGCCCAATTTACCAAGCGTCAGGCGTGTTTTCTATCACTGCCAGTTTCTAAATCAAGGCTGGCTGTTCTTCTAAAGGAGTGGCTCCAGCCAGGGGTTATTTTGGGGAGGTTCTCTAGCATATGAGATACAGGGGATCAGATTAGATCATCACGATGGTGCCTCCTGGCCCTGGAAGCTCTGAATCTACCTGGCAAGGTCACTGGGCCTTCCTGTGCAATCCATCGCTCCACACCCATCCAGGGATGAGACTCTTAGGCTGGGAGAAGGAAAGATCAGTTCCAGGAGGGCAAGCCACCAGGACCATGGCGCAATTCTCCATTGTGCTCTGCCAGAACTACATTATGCCTCCTTTGGGCAGTTTGACATATCTATGTGTCGGTGGTGAAGTCCAGAAAGCTCAGCTTGATGCAAACACGTCTAGACCCTTAATAGTGCACTCAGTTGTTTTCTAAACTCTACTGCAGTGAAGACTATCAGCAGGCCCAGAAAGGCCTTCCTTTCTTTCTAGGTCAAGTCGGGCCTTCCCCCCACCCCACCCAAGTGGGAACTTGAACTCCTGCAATGCAATGGAGCAAGACGCAGCTAAAAAATGCAACAACCCACTTGTCTATGTGAGTTAGAGCAGGCAGGAATTTTCCCTTTTTTCTTAAACTTAAAATGATCCTCTGAAAATATTAGGGGAAAGGGTCAACATTATCAAATTAGTACCTGCCAATTTTTCCCCTCTAGTTGGAAATATTTTGGTTTTCTGTTGTCAAAAGTAAGTAAATAAAACTAACATTTCAATACCACTCCCCAGTATTGAGGAAATGGAAAAAAGGAAGTATTGCTTCACACAGCACAGTCAATCTGTGGAACTCCTTGCCAGAGGATGTTGCGAAGGCCAAGATTATAACCAGGTTCAAAAAAGAACAAGCTGCTTTCACAGAGGGTAGGTCTATCAATGGCTATTAGCCAGAATAGACAGGGATTGCTGTTTGCCAGAGGCTGGAAATGGCCAATGGGATGGATTGCTTGATGATGACCTGGTCTGTTCATTCCCTCTGAAGCCCCAGGCATGTGCCCAGGGATACTGGGGTGGATGGACTATTGATCTGACCCACTGTGGATGTTCTTATGTTCTTAAAGTGTCAACGAAAATAAAAATGTTTTCACTTTCATTAAATATTTTCACACACACACGCACACATGCACATGCACGCACGTGCATGCGCTCACAAACACTTTTACTTTCATTGCACACTGACACGTAACAGGGCTTTCATTCCAGCTTGGGACTCTGCCAGGCTGGTGCTCATTCGCCTGAGTTGCCAGGGTTTCACTATTCCAGAATCTCTTGCTATGTTGATGACAGAGTCCATCTGAAAACTGCATGACTGATCCTTTTCCCTGTCCTCAAATGTAGAAGTTTCTGTATATACATCCTCCCTAATTAATCGACACCAATATCCCAGCCATCTCCCTCGAGCTGTCAGAGGCGTATGGATGGAAAGGGACATTGACATGGTTCGCTCAGCCCTGCAGTTCTCTGGCTCGATTGGAGACCGTCAAAGCAATCGGGCCTAGGATTTCACAGCTTGAAGAATGGATTTCCATGGAGATTTGTGACTAAGATACATTCTCTCCAAGCTAGACGGGAAATTTCATTTCACTGCCTGTACCTGTGTTTGAAATGAAAACAGAAATATAAAGATACAGACAAGGATCAGATCAAAGGACTAACAGCTACATCTCCATAAGACACCAGACCCAATTCCCATTTTATTTACCCAGAAAAGCTCCTTCGGTGCAGACTCTTCTGCCACAGTGTGGCTTCTTTGTGCCACTCCAGCATTGCACTGAGGACCAGGAGATTCTCCAGTGGAAATAAAACTAGGTTCAGCTACAGGGAATAGCCAGCACAATCTCAGTTGGAGACTGTAGTCAGCCAGGGCCCTTTGGACAGTGCTGGAACTTGATATTTTGGCAGCTGGGGCATGCCCAGAGCAAGCAGCACGAAATGCACCCTCAGTTCGAGCGGTGAAATGGAGCCACTTGATACAGCACCCAGGGCAAAGCCCTGCTTGCCCCATCCTAGTTACAGCCCTGCCTTTAGACAACTGGTTCTCAACTTTTTCTTGTATTGTGTCATGGCTGGCACCATGACCAACCATTCATGACACGGAAGTCCTGCTCCTCCAAAAAAGACTGCCACTGCTGGCAGAACATAAAACCCAGGTGGCCTCTCACCACCGGGAAAATCCTTGGAAGTGGCATTTTTGGAGCCACTTCAAAAGCAGAGCACCCCCCCCCCCGACCGATAAAAAACTGCCACCAACAGGAGTTTTGGCAGTGCTGCTCTCCCGAATGGACCCCACTCCTGGAAAAAAGACAAAACAAACAGCCCATTTGGTGGTGGCTCGGAGCCCACCTCCCCGCTGCCACAACTCCCCTCGCCCACTGGGGAGGACTCCACACCACTAGCTGCACAACCCGCCAGGAGGGCAGGGGTGCTTTCGGCAGTGTAGATAAGTACTGTTGTCACACTCAGCTGCTGTGCCACGACACACTTTTATGTCAGGTTGAGAACCGCAGCTTTAAATGATGCCAAATCAATGCAGAATAAGCCCCCTGATCAGTGAGTCGCTAATGACTCCTATACAGCCTCCTCTGGGCAGAGTGGTAATCTAGGCAGTGGGTTTACTCTTGATTTACACCTAGTGGAAGAATCAAAAGCAGAATCAGGCCCAGTTCCTCTGACATCCCTGAGCAGAAGAATGTAATTAAGCTACTGACGATTCTCCATGCTCCAGTGATTATGAAACGAGCACAGCCTGTCACCTCCTCTGCTTCTTGGCTCGCAATGTCAGCGGGAAAGCGTCTGCTTGGTGTCACTGGCCACGTTCCCTGCCGGCAGCTGAATGAGTTTATAGACCAACAAACACCGGGCCAGCTCCCGAACTGGTGTGAATCAGCACGGTACCGGGGGGCAGGGCCCACTGACACCAGCTCAGCGTGAGCAGGTCAGAGCTTGGATTTTCAGAGATTGCCAGGTGGGAGGAGGTGACACAGTCAGCTAGCATGGCTCCGGGAAATGCTACCTGCAGCAACTTGACCGTGGATATCTGCCACGGACAGGCTGTTAAGAATCAGGGCACAAATTCTGCATTGGCTGTTGAGTGTTTTACTTGGCTTTCCCAAATCCATTATCAAGTGTGAACTCCTAGGGCCTTCTAACAGCCTTAATGGGGAGGTACAGACAGTCGCCTGATGTGCCTCAGCACCCAGGTGAGCCTGCTTTTGTAAGAGATGGTCCTTTACATCCAAGATCACAGTAATATTTGGGTTTCTCCCAGTTCAAAAGGCCCAGTCACTTACTCTGGGTCAGTTGCCACCTTGGATCCCACACCAAAGACACTAGCAGTCAGTCCTGTAATAAACTGCATGCAGAGTTATTCAACCAGAAGAGGAAATGAGAGTTATTTACAGTGTTAAAGCCAGTAAATATAGATTCACTAACAAGCCAAGGAAAGCAGCTGGAGATCTCTTGCTTATGCCTGTATAATGGACTCCTGAGACCGGACCCCTGGCAGGCTCTCCTGGCAATGGTATTTTGGGGAATTTAGCTCCAGTCCACCCCACAGTGTTCAGTGCTGTCTGTGTCTACCAACCTCCAGCAAGGCAGCCCAGCTCTCTGGCTGAGTCCCAGCTTAGGTACTGTCCCCTTCTGGGTAAGAGTCCCATTCGTAAGTCCTGGCCACTCTTCAGCTTGTCAATGGCCTCTGAGTCCAGCGCCAATCCTGGAAGTCTTAGGGGTACAGAGAGGGACCCGGGCCTGCCCACTTCTCTGAGCTCTCTCCTACAGACCCCATGTACCATGAACTCAGCATTAGAGCCCTGCACGGATACAAATAAGTGGATCCATATCCGACCTGCATCCGCAAGAAATGGTCCGCGGATATCTATGTTGTATCTGCGGATGCGGATACAATGCGGATTTCCGCGGATAACCGCATATTTGCAGGGCTCTAGCTCTGTGCAGATAAAAATATGTGGACCTGTATCCAATCTGCATCTGCAAGAAATGGTCCATGGATATCTGTGTTGTATCTGCAGATGCGGATATAATGCGGATATCCATGGATAGCCGCATATTTGCAGGGCTCTAGCTCTGTGCAGATAAAAATATGTGTATCTGTATCCGATCTGCATCTGCAAGAAATGGTCCGCGGATACCCATGTTGTATCTGCAGATGCGGATATAAGGCAGATATCTGCGGATTTGCAGGGATCTACTCAGCATTGCTGCTGACTCCCAGCAGTGTCTCCTTAGCTGGTTTCCCAGGGCCGCTTTCCCCACAGCCCCCAATCATACACAGACCCTCACCTCTGGGCCATGCCTCAGCCTGTTCCCGGCTACTTCTCTGGAGTCTCCGCTGCCACCTGTGCCAAGCACCCGCGCCTCAGACCACCGCTCCGACCTCAGCCACAGTCTGTGCCTTGCAGACCCTGGCTCCAAACTGTTCCCGGTGTCACCACTGAGCTCTCCACGGTGCTGACTCCCACAGTCAGCCAGCTAGAGAGAAAAACCTTCCTCCCTTAGCTCCCCACCCAGATTGCCTGACCCTGTCTTTGCAGATCCCTTGTATACCTGGCTGCTGGCTCCTGAATCACCCTCTGTCATGCCCCGACTGTTGACTGCTCTCTCAGGCCCTTTTAACCGCTTCTGTACCATAGCAGGGAAACCACCCCGCTACAGCCTAGTAAACCTGATCTCTCCCTGCCCCCTGAGTTCAAGCTCCTAGAGATACAATTCTTTCTTGTTAGGGGGTTTTCTTCACCTATTCCCTTGTGCTCTGACCATGAGGACATTGTCAGTGCTTGGCAGTTCCTCTTACACCTTTCCTGCCTGGCAGTAAATCCTAGCTGTTTTCTCCCAGCCCCCTTGCACCAGCCTGGACTCAGCTGTGCCTTGTTATGTCAGGTGCATGTAGGAAGCTGAGGGTTTTACCCTTTGCGCAG
The DNA here is from genome assembly GCA_007922195.1 of Podocnemis expansa. Classification (NCBI taxonomy): domain Eukaryota; kingdom Metazoa; phylum Chordata; order Testudines; family Podocnemididae; genus Podocnemis; species Podocnemis expansa. The sequence goes on along the minus strand of ML682063.1, from coordinate 1,106,893 downwards.
GGTGGCACCCGCAGACTGAAGGTCTGATGTTTAATTCCATGACCCCCAAGCTGCTACCTGTCCAGAAAGATCCTTCCCTAGAGAGTCAGAGCTGGAATTTGGCATTTCATGTCAGAGCCTTCACTGCCTGTTGGGAAGATGACTGGACATGCCCGGTGAGACAGTGCGGGCTAGTGGGCAGTGTCTAGGACTGGGTGCAGGGTCTGATTAAGGAGCAGGCCAGCATAACCAGCATCTCTCCAGGGGTGGAAGCAGGGCCGGCTGGTGGGACAGCATCCAGCAGCACACTCCAGGGCCAGGAGTGCCATCAGGTTGCTGCTCTGGGGCCTTTGGGGGCTGGCAGAGAGACCTGCCAGGCCAGCTTGAGCTGCTGAGATCCAGTCGGTGCTGTCCCAGCCTGAGCAGGGCTGGATTTTGGGGGGGCTGTGGGGCCCCCTGTAGGCCAGGGCCCAGAGCTGTAGCCGTTAAAGCAGGGGTCTCAAACTCAAAGCACCACCACAAGGGCCACATCAGGACAAGTGCGTTAGCCTGAGGGCTGCAGTACTGAAACCTTTTTATACAACAATATTGCAAATATCAATAACGATAGTGTCATTGTGGGCCACAGGAAATAACTTTAAGGGCCGCATGTGGCCCACTGGCTGCGAGATTGAGGCCCCTGCCTTAATTCAGCCCTGACTGGGTGTCAGGAAACCTGTGTTCTAGTCCTAGCTTTTGCCTTGTGACTCGGGACAAGTCATCTCCCTTTTCCCAATGCATCTCTTCCTCCCCCACTCATGTCTATACAACTGGAAGCTCGTCTGGAGCAGGCACCATCCTGTAGGTTCACAATGGCCACCAAGGCAGCACTGTAAACCAGGATCCAGTTGGTTTAGGCACTGGTAGATAGTGAAGCCGAAAGAGGGTAGAAGCGTAACACTGAAGGAAAATAAGTCTCACCCTCCCAACCCATTGTACAGGTGGGAAACTGAGGCAGAAAAGAGTTGAAGGCTGGGCTGCAATAATCAACATGGGAGCCAGAAAGAGCCAGAGCAGCTTCTGCAAAGACTCCCCTGTGTGTTCATTGCAGCCACAGGCGTCTCTTCTGAACCGCAGGGGACACTCACGTACAAGAAGCAACATAGCTGGAGTTAATTTTGTAAGCCATGCATCATTTAGGGCAATTTTGATGCCTGTCCCTATAATTGATGTTCTGCAGATTAAGTAGGCTTGAATCATTGAAGAGCTGGGGCATTACGGAGCTGCAGCTCCAGCTGTGGTCTCTCCAGCCCTTTCCTTCAAGAAGAAAGGGAAACAGATTGTAGACCTGATTTCAAGGCTCTTCTGCAGCTGGTGACCACGCTCCTGTCTGTTTTCCCCAGCTCCGCCATCCACGGCACTGCAAGCTACCCTCGAGTCAGTCCCTGACTCAAGGCAAAAATGTCCCACAGTGCTTGAACAAGGGCTGCTGCCTTTACCAAACATTATTTTAATTGCACAGCAAATGCCGGGTCAACCTGGATGAATCTGACATGTCCTTCAAGATTATTGCTAGGAAGAATTTGCATTCAGTGCTTTTGGGGCTGAAGCATTGTGCATATTTTTAAGGCCCTGTTCATAAAGGGTTTAACTAAAAAGTCTATTAAATATGCATATTTTATATACTATATAGTGCTGCTGTCTCTTGCCATTCTTAAAGCATTCAGCTCCTGCTTTCACGTGAAAATACACGAATTTCAGCTTGCCTTTTTGAATTCTTGGGGTTGGCAATGCTGTGTGTGTCATATGCTCCAGACCTCCAAGACCCTGTGGGGACTGGCCTATTGCTCAAGCCTTTGTGTTTTGGAGCTGGAGTTTCTGCATTCTGGGTGAGCAGCAGGAAGACTACTGTGTAGTCCTAGATGGTCCTGGAGATTATTGCATTGTATTAAACCACATTTATGCTACAGAGTTAAGGTGATTCAAATTACATTGATGATCATAGGCTGTCTTAATAACATGGGTCCACACACCACTCCTTGTGTCAGTGGAGAGGAACCACAGCCATTGCTGTTGCATAGAAAGAGCGATTGTTGCATCATGGTTAGCAATCTGACCGTGCATTTTGCTTCCTCTGTCACCTTCTGCAATTGGGAGCTCTGGGAATGGATCACAATGCATCTTGGGGTCTTGCCTGCTGTCCCATGGTGCAGTTCCTTCTGTCCCATCCTTCCATGGCCTTCCGACTTCATTTCACATCATTTTTCAACAGCTCCTGTAAACTGTGCAGCACCCTCTATCAGCATGGGTCCTGAGTTTCTGACCATTGTGAGCACAACATGGCTGGTTCACCAGTATTTCATGAGCTGTGAAAGAGAAAGTCAGTGATGCCTGCTCCTGCTGTCCGCCATGGTGACAAATAGTTCAGGATTAGTGCTGGCATTCACTCAATAACCTGCCATGGTTACCCAGCAGCTCTGGGTTCTGGAAACATGCACTGAGCAATGGGATTGCATCGTGATGCAAGTTTGGGATGATGAACAATGGGTGGCGAACTTTCCTGGATCTGTGTGTGGTGCTTGGCTCAGAGCTGTGGCACAAGGACATCAGAAAGAGAACTGCTGTCACTGGAGAAGTGAGTGGTGATCACTGGGTGAAGATAGCAGCTCCCGATTGCTACCAGTCAGTCACAAGCCAGTTTGGACTTCCAAAGTCTCCCATGGGGTTCTGGTGATACAAGTGTGCAGCGCCATTAATCACCTCCATCTATTCTGGGTTGTATTAACAGGAGTATTGTAAGTAAGACATGAGAAGTAAGTCTTCCTCTGTGCTCAGCCCTGATTAGGCCTCAACTGGATTATTATGTCCAGTTCTGGGTGCCTTATTTCAGGAAAGATGTGGACAAACTGGAGAAAGTCCAGAGAAGAAAAAAACAAATGATTAGAGGTCTGGAACACTTGACTTGTGAGGGAAGACTGAAAGAGTTGGATTTGTTTAGTCTGGAAAAGAGGAGACTGAGAGGGAACATGACGACAGTTTTCAAGTACAAGGAGGATGGAGAAAAATTGTTCTCCTTAACTTCCGATGATAGGACAAGAAACAATGGGTTTAAATTACAGCAAGGGAGGTTTGGGATGGACATTAGGAAAAAATTCCTACCTGTCAGGGTGATTAACCACTGGAATAAGTTGCCTAGGCAGGTTGTGGAGTCTCTATCATTGGAAGTATTTAAAAGCAGGTTAGACAAGCACCTGTCAGGGAGTGTCCATAGTCCTGCCATGAGTACAAGGGACTGGATTCGATGGCCTCACATGGTCGTTTCCAGTTTCTATGGGTCTTTGAAGGACTGTGGTTCTCAGTAATGTGCAGGAAATAATTGATGGCTTTGAGGCAGTGGGATTCTGTAAGTGGTGGGGTGATAGGTGGAATGCATTTTTCTGGGGGTAGGGGGGCAAAGGGAGCTGAGGTTCCCGTCCCCCCCTGCTCCCAGCAAGGGGGAGCGGGGGGAAGCCGGCTGGGGCACCCTCCGACCCCCTGCACCCCACTCAGCACCCTGGCCAGGGTGCTGATCCCTGGCCACGGTGCTGGGGGGGGGGACCTTCCCCCCCAGGGGGCTATGCACCCTGGGAGGAAGGTCCTTGTTATTTCAAAACAAGTGTTGTTTCGAAATAACACGTCCAAACCCTCCTTTTGAAAGCAAAGTGGGTTTAAGCTGTTTCAAAAGGAGTCTCTTGTTTCGAAACGAGAAGCCCCTCCTTTCGAAACAAGAAAACGTCGTAGGACTTTTATTTCGAAATAACCAGTGTTATTTTGAAATAAAAGCCCTGTGTGAACATACCCTAGGTGATACTCTGCTAAGTGAGAAAAAAACGGTCAGATGGTTGGGGCCCCTACCTAGTGATCTAGAGTGGTAGATTCAATTCCAGCTCGCACAGAGCTAGGTTTCAAGAGATGTGGGTTCCAGTCCTCTTTCTTCCTCTGGCTGAGAGTGTGTGTTACTCAGAGGTATAATCTTTTGACTTTGAATAAAAGCAGCCCCCTGATAGAGTGATTTTTTTTTCTTACCATGGTCATATGCTCTTCCTTTTTCTTTTCAAGGCTCTCCCACCCTGTCAGGGCAAACACATGGCTCCAGGAGCTAAGGAATGGACCTATCTTCTGTGTGCAAAGAGAAAGACAGCCTAAAGTGAGCAGGAAGGAAAAAATCCTAGCTAAAGTGAGCAGCAGATAGCATTCCCGAGGACCAAATGAAGTGTCAGAAAGATGAGAACATGGGAGTGACCATGCTGGGTCGGACTAATGGTCCATCCAACCCAGTATCCTGGCTCCCAACAGTGGCTAGTGCCAGGTGCTTTGGAGGGAGTGAGCAACACAGAGCAAGTTCAAGTGTCGTCCAGTGCAGCTTCTGGCACTTGGAGGTTTAGGGACACCCGGATCATGGGGTGGTGTCCCTGCCTATTCTGGCTAATAGCCATTGGTGGACCTATTCCCTGTGCACTTCTCTAGTTCTTTTGTGAACTCCCTGTAGCAGAGTGGTTTCCCCACTCCAGTAAGGAAGGGGTTAAAAGCCCTGGGAGCCAATTGGAGCAGGCCACTGCAGAGCCAATCAGGGACCAGGAGCCCTGTATAAAAGCGGGCTGGAGCCACAGCTCTGGGCAGTCCTCCCTGGGTGTGTCGGGGGAAAGGTTGGGCTGCCTGCATGGTTGGAAGAGGTAGAAGCAGGGACAGCTCGGTGTGAAATACAGAGACAGAGCTCAGATAAGAGGTACTTGGGGGTGATGTGGACATGGCCCAGAGGGTGTGAAGGACTGTGTTATGGGTTGAGATGGTGCCAAAACATGGAGTGTAGGGTCTCTGGGCCAAATCCTGGAGAAGAGGGAGGGTCTGGGTCCCTCCTTCCCCCAAACTGCCAGTGGGCAGCAACAGGACTAGTGGTGGCCATGGATGCTGAGGGGGCTGATTGGACTAGCTCCTGCCCTGGAAGGGGGAACTTAATAGAGGGGCTCTGCCAGACGACTGGGGTGCTGGACATAAACTAAGAAAGGTGGACCATGGGTCACCTGACAGGTGTGTACTTGAGCTGTTCCCCAGAACCATCCTAAGGAGGCAACCGTCAGGCAACCTGATGCTACACCCCTTATAGTCTCGGTGTTCAATGCATTCTCTGGCAAGGAGTTCCACAGGTTAACTGTGTATCGTGTGAAGAAATACTTCCTTTGGTTTGTCCTAAACCTGCAGCCTGTTCATTTCAGTGACTCCTTGTGTTAAGACAAGTGAAGTGGTAAATAGCAGGTCCCTATTCCCTTTCTCCATACTATTTATGATTGCACAGACCTCTATCATATCCCCCCTTAATTCTCTTGTTCTAAACTGAACAATCTAAGTCTTTTAAATCTCTTTGCATTGGTAAGCTGTTCCATACACCCTTCCTTTTTGTTACCCTTCTTGGTGCATTTTCCAATTCTAATATATATTTTTTTGAGATGGGAGATAAAAATTGCAGGCAGCCTTGAAGGTGCGGGTGTACTGTGGATTTATCCGGTGGTGTTTTGATATTGTCTGTTATTTAGCCTCTTCCCTAATGGTTCTTAACATTCAATTTGCTTTTTTTGACTGCTCCTGCCCATTGAGCAGATGTTTTCAGAGACCTCTCTGCAGCGAAGCCAAGATCTTTCTTGAGTGGCAAGAGCTAATTTACACCCCAGCATTCTGCATATGTAGCTAGGATTGTTTTTGAGTGTGCTTTACTCTGCATTTATCAACATTGATTTCATCCACCATTCTGTCGCCCAGTCACCCTGTTTAATGAAATTACCCCTTTATAACTCTTCGCAGTCAGCTTTGGTTTTAACTAAAGTAATTTTGGATCACCTGCCAATTTAGCCACCTCTCTTCTCACCCCCTTTCCCAGATCATTTATGAATTTGTTTGTAATGTTGGCAGAGCAGAAGCTGGTACGTGCCAAGGTTGCTGTGTCTCGCTAGAGACTCACGGAGACATAGCTGGGATCTGTCTGGCTCACTTGTGGGTTAATATTGATACAAAGGTATTAGACTTATAAGGAAGTGTTTAGTGTTGAGTCTATTAAATACTTGTGGGTTGCTTCCTGTATTAATTCTACTTGTCATATCTATGTTCCATAGCGTAGTGTAATATTTGAGCTGTTGTACTGTGAGCCTCTGGGACTGTATGAATCACTGTATGGTGCAAAGAGCTGTTCTCCTACAGAAATTATTATGCTTCTTCTAATAAAGGAGTCCCATTGATGCCAGGTGGCTGGGTCTCACAACTGAAAACTCCTTGCATCTGGACTGAGGAATCATCAGCAAAAGGACTAAAGTCTCAGTGTTTGGCTCTCCACACTGTGAATCCTGCAATCAGCGGCATTTGCTGTTCAGTGCATATCTGCTGGTTTTGCCCTAAAGGACAAATTTGGCTTGCTCATTACAAAAGCCTCTAGTACCTTTTAAAATGGAAACTCACTTGCATGTTTATATTTGCTTGCTTCGGTCTTGGAAATACCGCCTTAATTTCTATTCGTAGCTAATCTTCTTATAGACTTTGCTAAAAAGCTGCGTGATGGAGTGGGAAACCCCTTTTGGGCTAATATGGGATGTCGGGGTGATAGCCCCACTCCTTCCTTTGATAACCCCACTCCTCTTCTTTTCTGCTCCTGTGTTCTGGTGATGGGACTTGGGGATGTGATAGGTATAAGCCATGAGGGGGTGGAGAAATGTTTGGGCAGACTTTACCTGGCCCCTCCGCCGGTTGGATCAAGGGCAGGGCTCCCTAGCCCAGGAAGGAGAACAAAGGACTAGGCATGAGAGGATGTAGTAGGGAAAGGGGGGTTAACTAAGATACCTCCTGGTTAATCTGATAGCTAGTTGTACTAGCTGCTGTGCAGACTGGATTGCTAATAAACCCTCTGACTTCCACACTGGCTGAAAGCTGCTTCTGATTGGGACTTCCTGGGACCCTCCTGAGGGAGGACCCCAAGGGAGCCCAGATGGAGCAAGGGTTGGACCCTCTGAGGCTGGATATGGGAGCTGAATTCATGGGAGCATGGAGACCTGGGCTGGATGGGAGAAGACTCCACCATAGCAGAGCCCTGATCTGCTGTGAACAGAGGAGACCTAAGAGCGCTTTCCATGGTACACTCATACAAGCTGTCTTTGGTGTGAGACCAAGCGTCCTGGGATAAGTGACTAGACTTTTGGGATCAGAAGCAATCTGAATAGTGCTGGGACTCTTGATGTAAGGAGCAGTTTATCACAGAGATGCATCTTGGGTGGCAAGGCAGACCTGAATATCCACGGGAACGGTCTGTGACTTTGTGTTTAGGCTGTTGGGGCACCTGAAGTTCTACGGGTACTTGCACCTTTTGTAATTGGGAGCATTACGGTGTTAACAGGTTGCAATGTAGATCCTGCTATTTGCCTCATTCTAACTGTGAAAACCGATCATTTAGTCCTATCCTTTGTTTCCTGTCTTAATCAGTTACTGATCCATGACAGGATTTTCCCTCTTATCCCACGACCGTTTATTTTGCTTAAGAACATTTGGTGAAGGACCTTGTCACAGGCTTTCTGAAAGTCTAAGTACGGTATACGTATTGGATCCACATTGTCCACATGCTTGTTGACCCTCCTCAGAGAAATCTAATGGATTGGTGAAGCATGATTTATTTCCCTTTACAAAAACTGTGACTCTTTCCAAACAAATCATGTTCATCTGTGTGTCTAATTCTGTTTACCAATTTGCCAGGTTGGGAAGTTAGGTTGATTGGTCTGGAATTGCCAGGATCATCTCTGCACCCTTGTTTAAAAATCAGCATCCCATTAACTAACCTGCAGTCACCTGGTATAAAGAAGTCTTAGTCTTTAAGTGCCACAAGACTCCGTGCTTTTTCTGGTATAGAGACTGATTTAACCAGTAGGTTTCATATCCCAGTTAGTAGTTATGCAATTTCATGTTCACTATCCTACAGAATTCTCGGGTGAATCTCATACAAGCCTGGTGACTTATTACCTTTTAATTTATCAGTTGCTTCCAAAACTTCCTCTATCAACACCTCCATCTGGGACATTTCCTCAGCTTTGTCACATAAAAGGAATGGCTCGGGTGCAGAAATCCCCCTCACGTTCTCTGCCACAAATACATTTAGCTTCTCTATGATGGCCTTGTCTTTGAGTTCTTGAAAACCTCCATTGTCCAGCAGCCCCACTGGCTGTTTTGGCAGACTTCCTGCTTCCTATGTAATTTTTAAAATTGCTGTCAGTTTTTTCATCTTTAGCTAGTGGCTCTTCACATCCTTTCTGGGCCTGCCTAATTTTACTTTGACATGATTGCCAGAGTTCTGGCTCCTTCCATTTTCCTCAGTAGGTTTTAACTGTCAATGTTTAACAGCTGTCTTATTGCGTCTCACTTATTCTGCTGTTCAGCCATCGTTGTATTTTAGGTGCTTCATTTTTCTTTTTAACTTGGGGTATACATTTAGTTTGAGCCTCTGTGTTCTAAATAGTTTTCATGCAGTTTGCAGGCATTTCACTTTTGCAACCTCTCCTTTTAATGTCTATTTAACTAGCTTCTTCATCTGGGGGTCATTCTCCTTTTTGAAGTTAAATGTGTCTGTGCTGGATTTCTTTGGTGCTTCCCCTACATGGATGTCAGATTTAATTACATCGTCATAACTATCTCTGCACAGTTCAACTATATTCACCTCTCGGACCAGAGCTAAGGCACAGAGATGCAATGACTTGACCAAGGTCACATGGGGAGTCTGTGGTGAGCTGGGATCCCAATGTGACCCTTCCTTGCCTCACAACGGGTGCTAACAGTTGGCTCCAACTCCTGGCTCCAATCTCTAGCTATAACCCTGGGCTCTGGCATCTGCTTCTGACTCCTGTTATTACCCTGGGCTCTGAGACCTGCCTACCAACATCTGCTCTAACCACTATCCCTGACAGCTGCTCCCAATCCTACACACACCCATCTCAGTGACAAGGTGATTTCCAGTCCAACCTTGTAGACCTTGAGCTTCCAGATAAAGGTAGCAAGAAGTTCTGGGCTCATGTTTTCTGCTTAGCACTTGTCATTTATAAACCTCAAGGGAGCCAAAGCCAGCCCCCCTCAGTCAGTGTGGGGAAACTGAGACACACTATGGTTAAGGCCCACTTTACAAAGTGTCCATTAATTTTGTGCCCACCTTGACATGCCCATGATCTGCTGTGCAGGGTTCAGCTCCTACCAACTCAGTTGTGTGTGCTCATCTCATCTGAAAATCAGACCTCTACCTATCTCAGGATGGCTATCCAAAAAACTGAAGCACCTGAAACTGGCCAGAGCTCCTGGCTGCTTTGGCCTCAGTGACTTATCTGAGACCAGTAAGTGAGCCAGTGGCAGGACCAGGAAAAGAAACAAGGCATTATGCTCCCCTGCCCTCATCTCTCTGATTGCGGAGTCTACCTCGACTCCTGGGATCATGGAACCATAGAATATTAGGGCTGAAAGAGACCTCACAAGGTCGTCTAGTCCAGCCCCTGCTAAGAGCAGAACCACTCCCATAAATCATCCAAGCCAGGGTTTTGTCCAACAGGGTCTTAAAAGTTTCCAAAGATGAAGATTATGGAAGTTTGTCCTAACTGAGAGTCACCAGTGCTGCAGAGCACCTCCATATCCTCGCACAACCTGTGATTAGAGTCATCCTGTGGCCAATGTGCAGAACAAGAGCTAATGGACTCATCACGCGGTCTGCAAAACAAACAGGAAAAAACCCTTCCCACCCTGACAGACTCCTAAATTAGCAGAATTGCCATGCACTTTCCTTCCGGGTCACCTGGCACAAAGGAGGGAGGACCGATGTTAGCACAGCCATTGGTCAGATGCACAGAAAACAGGAATAGACTTGTACAAAATCTCTGCCAGCTGGCAAAGGAGGCTTTTGTGGACAGGTGATTAGACAACATGCTGCATGCACAATGCAGTTATCAGCCTGTATTTTAACATGCCTCGGGAATAGTGGAACCGTGCTTCCCAAAATCACCTCTGGATCTGTGGTTTGCCTTACATCAAGTGACAGATGATCGACTGCAGGTCACCACCACAGAATTTCATGCAGTGTGATTTTTGACAGCATACACTAACCACAAGTGAATGGAAAGACTGAGAGAGCTCTACAGACCACCATGAAAGTCCTACAGAATAAAGACCCATTCCTTGCTTTTCTGGGTTACAGCTGAACCCAACAGCAGCACGGCTCCTGATGGGAAGGCAACTCTGAACTATGGTTCCAACTTTGGAAAAGAGCCTCTTTCCAAAGTGGCCAGATTTGAAGACTGGAGAGTGTTTCTGGAGAGTGTTGAGGACAACTTCCTGGTACAAATGCTGGAGCAACCAACGAGGGGCCTTGCGCCTCTCGATCTGCTGCTCACAAATAGAGAAGAATTTATCAGGGAAGTAGAAGTGAATGGCAGCCTGGGTAGCAGTGACCATGAAATGATTGACTTCAAGTTGATGATTAAAGGAAAGAAGGAAAGAAGCAAAACACAGACCCTGGACTTCAGAAAAGCAGATTTTGTCTCCCTCAGGGAACTGATGGGCAGGATCCCTTGGGAGGCTGATCTGAAGGGGAAAGGTGTCCAAGAGAGTTGGGTGCATTTTAAAGAAACCCTGCTAAGGGCACAGGAAGATACAATTCCGATAAGGAGAAAGCACAGCAAATGTGGAAGGCGCCCACTGTGGCTTAACAGAGAGCTCTGCACTGAGCTGAAGCATAAAAAGGACGCTTACAGGAAGTGGAAGCTAGGACAGATGACTAAGGAGGCATATAAAGACATTGCTCGGGACTGCAGGGATAAAATCAGAAAGGCCAAAGGACAAATGGAGTTGCGACTAGCAAGGGATGTGAAGGATAACAGGAAGGGGTTCTACAAGTATATCAATAACAAGAAGAGGATCAGGGATGGTGTAGGTCCCTTACTGAATGGGGCAGGCATCCTCGTGACAGAGGATGAGGAAAAAGCTGAAGTGCTCAATGCTTTTTTTACTTCAGTTTTCACAAGCAGGGTCAGCTCCCAGCCCACTACACTAGGTACGGTAGACTGGGGAGAAGAAGAGAGGCCCTTGGTGACAGAAGGTCAGGTTAGGGACTGCTTAAAGAAACTAGATGTGCACAAGTCCATGGGGCCGGATGAACTGCATCCGAGGGTGCTGAGGGAGCTGGCTGATGAGATAGCAGTACCGTTGGCCATTATCTTTGAAAACTCGTGGCGAACGGGGGAGGTGCCAGAGGACTGGAAAAAAGCAAATATAGTACCTATCTTCAAGAAAGGCAAAAAGGAGGATCCAGGGAATTACAGACCTGTCAGCCTCACCTCAATCCCTGGAAAAATCATGGAGCAGCTTCTCAAAGAATCCATCCTGAAACACTTGGAGGAACGTAGAGTAATCAGGAACAGTCAGCATGGATTTACCAAGGGTAAATCATGCCTGACCAACCTCATCGCCTTCTATGATGAGATGACTGGATTTGTGGATGCGGGAAGAGCCGTTGATGTGATATACCTTGACTTTAGCAAGGCTTTTGATACGGTTTCCCACAGCATTCTCATTGGCAAATTAAGGAAGTATGGGTTAGATGCATGGACTGTAAGGTGGATAGAAAACTGGCTAGAACAACGGTTTCAGCGCGTAGGAATCAATGGCTCCATGTCAAGTTGGCAGGCAGTAACAAGTGGTGTGCCCCAGGGGTCGGTCCTGGGGCCAGTTCTGTTCAATGTTTTCATTAATGATCTGGATGATGGGATAGATTGCACACTTAGTAAGTTTGCAGATGATACCAAACTGGGGGGAATGGTAGACACCCTAGAGGGCAGGGACAGGATTCAGGGAGACCTAGACAAACTGGAGCAGTGGGCCAAGACGAATCTCATGAGGTTCAACAAGGATAAGTGTAAAATCCTGCACTTGGGACGAAAAAACCCCATGTACTGCTACAGGCTGGGGAGTGATCAGCTAAATAGCAGCACTGGAGAAAAGGACCTGGGAGTCATGGTGGATGGGAAGCTGGATATGAGTCAGCAGTGTGCTCTTGCTGCCAAAAAGGCCAATGGCATACTGGGCTACATCAGAAGAAGTGTTACCAGCAGATCAAGGGATGTGATCATTCCCCTCTATTCTGCACTAGTGAGGCCACATCTGGAATACTGTGTCCAGTTTTGGGCTCCCCACTACAAAAAGGACATGGACAAATTAGAGAGAGTCCAGAGGAGGGCAACCAAAATGATCAAAGGGCTGGAGCACAAGCCCTATGAAGAAAGACTGAAGGAACTAGGCTTATTTAGCCTGCAGAAGAGAAGACTGAGGGGGGATTTGATAGCAACCTTCAACTACTTGAAGGGTTGCTCCAAGGAGGAGGGAGCTCGACTGTTCTCGGTAGTAACAGAGGGCAGAACGAGAAGCAATGGCTTCAAGTTACAGCTGGGGCGGTCCAGGCTGGATATTAGGAAAAACTTCCTCACTAGGCGAGTGGTGAAGCATTGGAATAAGCTGCCTAGGGAGGTGGTGGAATCTCCATCTCTGGAGGTGTTCAAGTCCCAGCTGGACAAAACCCTGACTGGGATGATCTAATGGGAGTGGTCCTGCTTTTTTTGGCAGGGGGTTGGACTAGATGACCTCGTGGGGTCCCTTCCAACCCTATGATTCTATGAAGACAGTAGCCAAATTAGAGATGTTATGAACGCTTTGACAACAGATGTCACTCAGTTGGAGAAGGAGCATGTCTACAACCCAAAGCCTGAATTTCATGGCAAATTAGGTGGAGAATAGAGATGAACAACAGCAGCTGCCATAAAGAAAAAGAATCCAGCATCTAGGTCACACATGATCAAGACAATGGATTGTTCAGCAGAAATAATTGACACCTTAGGGTGACCAGATGTCCTCATTTTATAGGGCCTGTCCTAATATTTGGACCTGTATTTTATATAGGTGTCTTACTCCTCACCCTTGTCCTGGTTTTTCACACTTGCAGTCTGCTCCCACTATGACATCTACAGTTTGGTCCTCAGAAAGAACAATCCATGGAGCAAACTCTACCGATGGCAGATTGAAAACAAGACAAAGATGGTGGTGCAAGGGTTCCAAACCAACCACAGCCACCAGTGAACTGCAAGGTCTGAGGTTTTCGTTTTTGGCTAAGTTTAGGCCTCCTTCTTGGGCTAAGCCAGGGTTCTCAAACTTAAATCACCACAAGGGCCGCATGAGGACTAGTAGAGGGCCACATGACGATTAGTATGTTAGCCAGAGGGCTGCACCACGAAAACCTTTCCATACAACGATATTGCAAATATCAGTAATAATCCTGTCATTGTGGGCCGCAGGAAATAGCTTAAGGGGCTGCATGCGGCCCACATGCTCTGTGTTTGAGACCCTGGGCTAAGCAGTAGCAACCACATCCAGAGACAGAAATCATGAGGTAAGTAGCAGGTGATCACATCGTCACCTTCCTGAAACCACTTCAAAACAATGTAATCTCAGGCTGTTAAGAAGGTGATGTGATCTTAATGGGACCCACCACCACCCAATAAAGAAACATATCTTTAGATCAGTGGTTCCCAATCTGTGGTCCAGGGATAGCTGAGGGTCCTTGGAGTTATTGCAAGGGATTTGTAAATACATCAGCCATAGCGGCTGCTGGCCAGCGATCCATGTTGGCAACACCTCTAAATCAGGGGTGTCAAACTTATGGCCCAAGGGTGCCGATCCGGCCCGTAGAGCTGCTGTCTGGGCTGTGCCTGGAAATTGTCTGCAGCAGCAAACTCCAAAGATGGGCTCTGGGCACAGCAGAGCTAGGGTCAGGAAGCCAGCATGGGGAAGGGGGGCCCACAGGGCAGGGAAGAGGGAAGGTGTTGCAGAGTCTACAGGGTTGAGGAGGGTGAAGGAGACCACATGCTGCTCTGAACATGGAGGGGAAAAGGGTTGGGGAGCTCGTGCAGCTACATGGTCTTTGACAGGTGTCCTGCCTTCCAGCATGGCCCCTCACATTGAATGAGTTTGACACCTCTGCTCTAAATGAATTGTATTTGCCTGCTGTGAGCATCCTCAGCCTGGATATGTCCCTGCGCCTTGGGAGCAGGCAGGGGCCAGGTCATCCACTGCCCTTCTGCACGCAGCTGCCTGCAGTAAGTCCCCGCAAACAACTTCTATCATTTGAGGGTCCAAGAAATTTTTTATTTTTTTTTAAAAAGGGGTCCTCGTACTCAAAGGCTGGGAGCCCCTGCTTTAGATGCTTAAAGAAAACTTGGCTTGATGCCATTCTGTTTGGAAAGGCATCGCTTAACAGTTGTGGTTGTAAAGTCTACACTTCTCTTTGTTCTCTCATGCTCTCCACTTTTCTATTGTGTCTGAAAAATTTCTGTCTGGTTCTTTGTTTCTGTCTGCATAAGTAAATGTGGTGAATTAAGCCTTACAATGCCAGCACATGATGCACCGCCCCCGGCTAACCTGGTGTGGTGGCATTGGGAAATGAACAGAAGACGGGGTCTTCCCTGAAGCGGCTCTAGAAATTCCCTGGGGGGATGGAGGACTGGGAAACCTAGGGAGGGGCAGGCCTGAGCTGAGAGGAAGCTGGGGAAGGACCCCAGCTGGAACGCCAGGGATGGCTGGTGAGAAGAGCAGGCAAGGACCCAAGCACAGCTGAAGATGCTGGGGGGCAAGGTGTGTGTTGGACTGAGTTTGGAGAGATAGGTAGGGGGTGTGATGGTGGTGGTGGGATGTGTGTGTTTGAATGGACAATGTTTAGGACTAGAACTCTGGCCTTGAAATTCAGGGTCCTGTTCCTTTAACTAGGATTCAGCTAGACTCTGCCAGCTACATCCCCTTAGTTACAGCTTCTGTCTCTGCACTGCTGGGAACTAGTGCCCGGCTGTGTTTCACACTGCTGGAAAGCCGAGTCATTCCTCTGTGTGTCATAGGCCCTGTAGTGCTAATAAGAGCATGCCAAAACACTGATTAACGTTTGGAAGATGACTCTATTACTTTGGGGCCTTTGCTGCGGGGGGCAGTAATTTTTTTACCAACTCTTCCACTTTTGAAAACCCCTGATTTTTTTTTCTAAAGCCTTCCCTTCACTGCTGAAAATGGAAAAGTCCAAAGAAAGAGAATCCCTGAATTTAGAATATCCCATCATGGGGTTAGGTTTCCTGGGAACTGGCAAACACAAACAAGTAAATTCAATAAAACTTTTTGATAGAGACAAGATGGGAGAGGGGATATCTTTTCTTGGGCCGATAAAACATTGTTTCACCAACTGTGTGTGAGATTTGCATACATTTTTGCAGAGCATCTTCAAACAGTACAGGGTGGGGGTTCAGGAAAAGCGATGCTTTTGCCAAAATTTCCTATGTGGAAAGTGGCCATATTCATCGAGAAAAATAGTGGAATGACATATCAACGAGCTTCAAGGCTCTTTAGGAGAGATGTTTCTCCTTTAGCTTCAGTGGAAGGGGGCTTCTGTCTATGTACAGGCTCTGAGATCAATCCTGCACAGCTGTGAGGGTCCAAGGGTGTGCTGCTATGGTGAAGACACAGCCTTTGATGGCTCAGGTTTGTTCCAGGGGAATTTTTAGAGCCAGCGGGGGCATCAGGCACACAATATTCACCAGCTGTTCTGGGTATTCTCTCTGTGTAACTACTCAGAACTGGAGTTGCACAGACATGCCTAAGGGCAAAGCTGCAGTGATGGAGCTGGTGACCCAAAATGGTTTTGGGACAAAATTGGCATTTTTATGAAAAAAAAAATCAGATTTAATCAGATGTCTAGGGTTCAGAAGCCTGAGGGCTGGGGTTTGGCTGGTTTTCACTGAAAAGTTGAAAAACTCCTCAAAGTGTTGACAAACGTGAATACGGCTGAAATTTGCAGCTGGTGATAATTTGTTGAGCACTACCTCTCTTCCAATGTGTCAGATTTGAATCCATACACACCACACTCACCTCCCAAGAGGGTTGTGAGGTTAAATATACTAAGGATGAAGTGCTTTGAGATCCTCTCCTGTGACGAGCAAGCAATTATTCTTCAGTCTCCATGGACCCAGCATTTGAAAAATTGATACCGTTATCCTCTCTGATACTGGCAAAACTCAGCAGTGGATTAGAGTTAAACTGGTCACAGCAAGTGACCCTTTCACTTTACAAGGCTGTTGGCCAAGGGCAGAGCCCTCCTCTTGCTAATTGAAGGATCAAGCTGTCTGTTAATAGCTCTATGCTTTGCAGGGCTCATACCTGGGTTTTTGCTGCCCACACACCCATTGTGAGCTACAGCAGCATCTGCTGGACAGAAGGGAAAGTGAGTCAGAGCAGAATAAGTGAAGTGACCAATCTCACAGCTGGCAGAGACTCATTATGCAGTCTTTGTTTTAGGCTGCATCCATCCATAGGAGCTGTTTCTCAACAAGCAGCTTATGAATCAGTGCCAATCGCTGAGCATGGGTGAATTTTGAAGTTGCCCTAAGGAAGGAAAGCTCCCTGAACCCTGCCCCCCCCCCCCAGCCTCTTTCCCCTAGCCCTAACCACAATTGCTGCGTGGATCTCTGGCTGGCTTCCTTCTCTTCTCTCCTTCCCCGACCCTATCTATCCTCCCCACTCAGCATGAGAGGCAGCTGCCTATGTGCTCCTCCAAAGGCAGGAACTGGGTCTGAGTGAGGCTGGGCTGTTGTAGGATGACTCATTCACGCAGCCTGTTCCTCCCTCCACAGCTGACTGGGGCAGTGACAGACCCAAGTGTTGGGGGTATATTAAATAGACACCCATCAAGAAGCTTGGGAGAGACAGGAAGTTTGGGCAGGAGGAGGAGGGGTGCAGACACTCAGTGGGAGGAGGAGTCCCATAGAATCCCAGTCTCCTGGGACCCAGGAGGAGTGCAGATGAATGAAAGATTAATTTTGGAAACACTTAGCAAGGCATCTAAGCAAGGACAATGAAGTAAGCTACACGATACTGAGACAGGCAAGCATTATCCCAGGTTTTGAATGTATTAGTCTAGTTCAGCAAAACAAAGAGGACTCTTGTGGTGCTTTAAAGGCTAACAAAAATATGTGTGTTAGTCTTCAAAGGGCCACAAGACTCCTCTTTTGTTTTTCAGCTAAGCAGGGAAATTCAAACTTGAAACGTGACTGGAGAAGACTCTCCTTTTGTTTTGCTAAGAAGGCTGATGTCAGCCTCACACTGTGTGAGGGCATGGCATGCTGATCTTGTATGCTCCTTGCAGGTAATTTCCTGGGCAAAGAAAGAGGTAGGGCCATGACAGTCAATCAGGGAAGGCCTTACCTCCTTCTGCTGTCAATAAACTCCACCCATGTCCCTGAGAGCTCCTTGACACATTTTAGAAAGGCAGCAAACAGGTCCTTGATATCCAAAAGACTGAGAAACACCGCAAGAATCTAGTGCACTAGCTCGCCTTGCCAGCTAGTGGCTGGCCCATGATCAGTGCAGTCTCCTGTGTGTACCTACATGAGCTCAGGCTGTAGCAAACTGTCGGCTTTGTAGCACTGAAGGTCCCTGATTCAATCCCTTTCCTGATTCATGGCATTGGTATAAGATAGTTGGGAAGCAGGGGTGGCTATACATAGCCTAGTGGTTAGAACAGGGATGTGGGGAGCCAGACTATTTCATAGATTGGGGGGCCATTGTGATAATCAAGTCTCATCTGTATGTCGCAGGCCCCAGACCCTCCCACTCATAGGGTAGGCACATAACCACTGGCTGAAACAGTGATGTCCTCAAATCAAAATTGAAAGACTTCATGTTATTGAGACTCTGCCCTGTATTCTTGTTCAAATCAGAGAGCGAGCCAGGCTCCATGCTGCTCAGAAGATGAAAACCCTCAGGGTCTCTGCTACTGATTGCATGACCTTGGGTAAGTCACCTCCCCACTCTGTTTCATTTTCCCAGTGTACAAGGTGAACAGTGATGCAACTCCATCCCTCAGGAGGGTGGAGATTGTTTGGCTAATTCAGAAACACTGGCCAAGCGTTCAGGCAGCAGGAGCTACAGCAATGCCAAGACTCATCACTGTTACTGCTAACAAACATTTACAATACATGGGGCTTGCTGCAGCCCTGTTCCCCTCTCAACACTGGGTTCTGGTTGCTGAGGTCTCACAGGTAGCCATGGAAACCTCTCAATGGGATGCTGCGCAGCTAAGTAGCCAATCCAAAGTGAGTCTTTGGAAAGGGCTTTTCTGATTACATCCCTCATCTTTCTAGCTCTTTTTTTTTTCTAATTCAAGGTTTGGAGAATGTGGCATAACAATGACTCGCTGGATTGCTTTGTAAGAAAAGCAAGAGAAACAAAGCAAGTTGATCTTGAGGAGGAAAAATGTGAAGAGTTGTTCTGAGTTTGTTCTGTGGGAGGAAGAAATCTCTCTGCACAGAGCACTTGGAAAACATGTGCGTGACTTTGTGTACACGTGAATGTGCCTGTGTCCATATGTTGTGTGTCTGTGTTAAGACCATAAGAGCCGTCACAGTGGGTCAGATCTCCAGTCCATCTAGCTCAGCATCCTGTCTCTGACAGTGACCGGTGCCAGAGCTTAGGGGAGAGTGTCCAGAACAGGGTCCTTTTGGAAAGATTCATTCCTTCTTCCTCTACTGGTTTCTGTCAGTCAGAGGGTTACCTGAGAATGGGGGGTACATTCCTGACTTTCTTGACTAAGCCACTGATGGCCCTCTGGTTAAATTTTGAACCCCATTTTACCATTAGTATCACAAAGGATGACTAAACAAATAACAATTATGTAGGGGAAAAATAAGAAAGGCCAAGGCACAGACTGAGATCAAACTAGCTGAAGGCATAAAGGAAAACAAGAAAACATTTTTTTAAATATCTTAGAAGTAAGAGGAAGGCCAAGGACCATGTAGGATTGTTACTCAGCAAAGAAGGAAAAACAATAATTGAAAATGTGGGTATGACAGAGGAACTAAACTGCTTTGCTTCAGTCTTCACCAAGAAGGGTTAATGACAATTGGATGCTGATGTAGAGGAGGGCAGTAAAAATGAGAGAGGATGAAAAGCTAAAATAGGGAAAGACCATGATAAAAATTACTTAGACAAATTAGATGTCTTCAAGTCACCAGGGCCTGATGATATGCACCCTAGAATACTCAAAGGGTATGTCTACACTCGAGCCTTAGGTCAACTTAACTTTCCTGAAGTCGACCTAAGGAAAGCTCTGTCCACATTGGGAGTTTATTAATTTGACTTAAATGCTTCCTTAAATTAACTTAATCTCTTAAATTCAACTTAAGTGTTAAGTCAACCTTAAGTTGACTTAAGCCTATGTAGGTGGGGAGTAGCCCTTAAGTCGCCTTAAGCAATAAGTCATTTGCAGCTGCCAGTGTGAATGTGGGCAGTCTGCAAGAGTTTTCAGTGTGGATGCTCTAAGTCAACTTAACAAGATCGACTTTAAGTCAACTTAAAGTTGACCTTGTTAAGTTGATTTAACAGAGCCTCCAGTGTAGACATGCCCCAGGAGCTGACTCAGGAGAGATCTGAGCCATTGGCTGTTATCTTTGAAAAATCATGGAAGACCGGAGAGAACCCAAAGGACTGGAAAAGAATAAGAGTAGTGCCCATCTATAAAAAGGGAAATAAGGTAAACCCAGGGAATTATAGATCAGACAGTTCAACCTCTAATAGGAAAAATAATGGAGCAAATCATTAAGGAATCAATTAGTGAACTTATAGAAGAGAATAAAGTACTAAGTGATAGTCAGCATGGATTTGTCAAGAATAAATCATGTCAAACCAACTTGATAGCTTGCCATGATGGGGTAACAAGCCTTGTGGATAGAGGGGAAGTGGTAGATATGGTATAGCTAGACTTCAGTAAGGCTTTTGATACAGTCTCCCATCACCTTCTCATTAACAAACTTGGAAAGTACAAGCTAAATGGAGCTACTATCAGATGGGTGCAAAACTGGTTGGATAATCACTCCCAGAGAGTAGTTATCAACGGTTCCCAGTCATGCTGGAAGAGCATACTGAGTGGACATTGGTTCTGCGTCCAGTTCTGGCCAATATTTTCATCAGTGATTTAGATCAGGGATTCTCAACCTTCTTTATGTCATGACGCACCTGACAGATGATGTTCCCTGGTGCGACACACAACAGTCTGCCAGTGCTTGAGCTGGGAGCACTTGGGAGGCTGCAGCGCTCTGGAGGGTTCAGCAGTCTGGAACCTGGAGGTGGGGGAGGAGGGCAGAGGCAAGCCTACATAGGGTGGTGCCCTGGCAGTCTTGCTCAAGGGGGTCAGGTTTATTTTGATGGGGCAGGCAATGCCCCCATCCCCAGCCCAGGATCTCTGGATTGGAGCTCCTAAATCCCTTTACTCATCTGGCCCTGGCTGCTGTCTGTGCTGTGCAGCAGGCAGGGGCTGTTGAGGGCTGCAGAGAGCAGCAGGTTGCAGGAGCCCCAAACTGACTCCAATCTGAGATGCTAATTTTCCGTGACACACCTCCTGGCTCTTCATGACACACGTGTGTCCTGACACAGTGGTTGAGAACACGGCATCGAGAGTACACTTGTAAAGTTTGCCAATGACACCAAGCTGGGAGGGGTTGCAAGTGCTTTGGAGGATAGGATCACAATTCAAAATGATTTAGACAAACTTGTGAAATGGGCTGAGGTAAACAGGATGAAATTCAATAAACAAGTGCAAAATCCTCCACTTAGGAAAGAACAATCCATTGTACACATACAAAATGGGCAAAGACTGCCTAAGAAGGAGTACTGTGGAAAGGGATCTGTGTGTCCTAGTGGACCACAAGCTAAATATGCTGTTGCAAAAAAAAAAAAAAAAAAATAGCAAAACACTGTTCTGGGATGTATTAAAAGGAGTATTGTAAGTAAGCACAAGAAGTAATTCTTCCACCCTGATCAGGCCTCAGCTGGAGTATTGTGTCCAGTTCTGGACACCTCATTTCAGGAAACATGTGGACAAACTGGAGAAAGTCCAGGGAAGAGCAACAAGAATGATTAGAGGTCTGGAGCACATGACTTATGAGGGAAGATTGAAAGAGCTGAGTTTGTTTAATTTGGAAAAAAGGAGACTGAGAGAGGACATGATAATGATTTCCAAGTACCCAAAAGGTTGTTCTGAGGAGGAGGGAGAAAAGTTATTCTCCTTAACCATCAGTGATAGGACAAGAAGCAATGGGCTTAAATTACAGCAAGTGAGGTTTAGGTTGGACCTTAGGAAAAAATTCCTAACCGTCAGGGTGATTAACAACTGCAATAAGTTGCCTTGGTAAATTTTGGAATTTCTATCCTTGGAAGTTTTTAGGAGCAGGTTAGACAAGCATGGTTTAATAGGGGTACTTGGTCCTGCCATGAGTGCAGGGGACTGGACTTGATGACCTCTCATGGTCTCTTCCAGCTCTATGATTCTAAGGTGATGATTTCCACAGATTAATTGTTTTTTGTGTTGTTGGGAGGATACACTGACCAAACCTGTCTCCCTTGATTTCCTTATAACACCAGGTTTCTTCACATTTCATACTGCTTCTTTTGCCCTCAGCTCTCTGGGGGGATAACAACAGCTTGACCGGAAATCACAGATTTTTCCATTGCCTAAGAACTGAATCATTTCCACCTGTGGTAGTGTTTTACACCCTCTCTACATGGGTGTGAACAATGGCAGGTAGGAGGCAGGCAAGATTTGGGCCCATAGTGGTTTTGTCATTGATTTCATTGGGACTTGGAGCCCATCAATGCAAAATAGTATTTGTTATGGTAGTCCACCAAGGATCCAGCTGAAATCACGGGCCCTTTGCCCTGGGTGCTGCACAGGTACACAGTGAGATCCAGTCACTGCCCCAGGGAGCTCACAAGCAAAGTAGACATAGGCTGGGGGGTGAAACTGAGGCACAGCACAGAGCACTGACTCAGCAAAGGTCACCCAGCAGATGGGAACAAATCCGGGATCCCAAGGTCTCCCAACTTCCTAGCCATTGGACCACACTGTCTTTCAACAGAGAGGCAGATTCTAGCTAACATAATTCCATCGGCTTTGGCAGAGTGCCGCCTAATGGACACAGGTATCAGTGAGTAAACAATCAGGCCTACACACAGGGGTGGTCAAACTTACAGAACTCAAGAGCCACACAAGTTGATTATTAAACCTTCGAGCGCCCTACTGAGGCATATAGCCATCTACTTTTACCTACTCCAAAATTACCAAGTTTAAAATTCATTGTAAACTTTAGTTTTATCACAAAAAGAGGACAAATATTGATCCTACTACTGTCAGATTCAAATAATTACTTAAAGTTACCATGAAAATTAGGCCTATAAAGTAAAAATCTAGCTGCTGCTCAATGTAGAAGACTGCAGGCTAGTGGCAAGCTTTTTAAAAACCCAACCATGCCGCACCTCTGCCCGCAATCCCCGACCATGCCGCGCTTCTCCCCACTGTCCCAACCCCCTCCTGAACTCCTAGGCTGAGGCTGCTTTCCTAAATTGATTCGCTGACATTCTTCCAGGAGCCACAAATTTTCATTCAAGAGCCACAGGTGGCTCCCGAGCCACAGTTTGGCCACGCCTGATCTATAACCAGAGTTCTCAGTCTTGTTTGGCTGTGGCTGAAAAAGGAGATTTTTCTCAGTGCCCCTCCCAGTCTG
This sequence comes from Podocnemis expansa, assembly GCA_007922195.1. Lineage (NCBI taxonomy): Eukaryota > Metazoa > Chordata > Testudines > Podocnemididae > Podocnemis > Podocnemis expansa. Next base: position 1,084,262 of record ML682063.1, on the reverse strand, counting down.
ACCACCTCCAGAGCTTAGCTGACTACTTTGTCGGTGGCTAAATCTCCCCCTATGGTATGTCTTCCCTTTCCTGGGACTCTTTTTACATTTCTCTTCACGTCAGCTGTGTATTTGCAACCCCTCCCATCCGGGTGCCACCTTCAAAACTGAATCCAAGTCAAATTAACACCAAAGAAACAACTGACAAAGAAATCCATGTGGCAACCTCCTAGGATACAACAAGCACATTCATTTGCAACCTAAGGTGTCTCTTCTCCCTCTCTCATCTCTGTAACACCCACACACCTTCAACTGGTGCTTTTATGGAACAGGGCTCACAGGGTATGTCTACACTTACACTTTAAATCAAAATAATGATGATTATTTCAATTTAAAGTAGTACATGTCTACACTAGCTTTCCTTATTTTGAAATGAGGAACAGTCACTTTGAAATAATAAAACCTCGCTATATATCAAAATGATGGTTAGATCTAAATAATTGTTTCAAAATAATGCAGAGTAGCTATATTATTTTGATTTAACTATTATTTTGATTTAACACTTTTTGCCCTTCTCTTTCCCAGGGTGCCTTCTTCTTTCTTTATATTGAGTGGGGGCATGGCCCTTCTTGGGGGCCGTCTTTCCATACCTCTCATGGTGCCTCTCTCCTAAATCGAATTAGCAAGTCCTAGCCATGGACATGCTAGTTCAATGTGGATTTCTAGTGAGGACATGTTAAATTGATTTAAGTTAAATCAATTTAATTTTCATTTTGATTTGATCAGATTGATTTAAGTTAAATTGATTTAACAATCTAAGGGTATGTCCAGACACTTTTGTTTCAAAATAACCAGTGTTATTTTGAAATAAAAGAGATTAGGTCCACATGACGTGTTCTTATTTCAAACTGACGGGCTCTGTCATTTCGAAATAAGAGCCGCCATTTTGAAATAGCTTAAACCTTCTTTAAATCAAAACAGCTGTTATTTCAAAATAGTTATTTTGAAATAACGCTGTTCAGACGTGTTTATTTCAAAATAACCATTATTTTGAAATAACACTTTTTGCTCTTCTCCTTCCCAGGGTGCCTTCCCTTTAGCCTATATTGGGTGGGGGCATGGCCCTCCCATGATGCCCCTCTCCTAAAGCGAAATAGCAATTCTTGTGTTTGGACAGCCTATTTCGCTTTGAGCTTTTCCCTTAATTCGAATTAATTTATTTTGGAATAAAGATGTATGTTTGGACATACCCTAAGTGTAGACATAGCCACACAGTCTGTCACTTTGGCATGACAAAAAAGTCCTTGGACCTTTAAAAAAAACCCTGGACTGAGTTAAAAGTAACAGAACAAGTGGGGACAAAAACATGTAGTCATAAACATTGGGGGAAAAAAGCATGGAAGTGTCTTGGAAACCTGTGAATACATGGGGAGGTGGCAAGTGCTTTGGATTCTGAGGTGTGAGTTGGATCCAGAAAATGAACATGACAGGGCATGGATCATTTGACTGCCCTGTTTTGATGGTCCCCCATGAAGCATCTAGCATTGGCCGCTAATAGAAGCCAGGACATGGTGCTACATGGACAGCTGATCTGACCCAGTATGGCCATGCTTATGTTCTTAAGAAGTTCATTCTTCATCCCAATCAGGTTTTTTTTAGCTCTTTCTCACTAGCTGAGCTGAGAATACACCTTTGTTACACAGCCACCAGTGCTCAGAGGACCCAGGGACATGTGTGAGGACAGAAGGACACTGTCTAGGGAGTAAATGGCTCAATGTGGTTGTCTGAGGGGTCACCGAGTCCTCTCAGCCATGACTGTCTTGTGGACACTGCAACTGAGTCCTTGCTCTATCTTTGTGTGACAGGGTAGCCGGCCCCTCTGGGTAATGGGGCCAAGGGGCCATCCCGCCCTGTATGTAGCACAACCCATTAAGTTTTAGAGTGGTCTGATGTATATGAGGAGGTGGAAAACACTGATGGTAAGGAAGCAATCCCAGGAATAAATTGTGTTTGGGAGGGAATTTTATTACCATTTCTTTAAGGGCCAGGGACCAGAGGCCCTGCAGAGTGGGTGGAGAAAGTCCCCCTTTCCCCCCAGCCAACTGAGGATGAGCTTCAGGAAAGGGATCCATATAAATATTGCCTCCTCTGTTGTGGGCATAGAGACCCCAGCAGACGAAGGCTGCTGGCTGATCCCTCTCAGCCTGAGGACAGAATGGGGATTAGATTCTTTGACTGAGAAGCTGTCGAGAGACCTGCAGCTGACTGACTTACAGCCCAAATCTTGGGGAAGATCTGGGGACTTCTGGCTCAAGGAAGACCCAGTAACTGTTGGACATAGAGGTCAGGCCCTGGTGCAAAGCAGAGGCCTCCTGTCCAAAGCAAGAGTGACTGTCCAGAATGAGAAGGGCTGGGGCTTCCTGGATGGGAGCAAAACCAAATTTCCAGGACTCTTTATATGGACTGCAAGTGGGCATGAGCTTCAGTCCAGAGCCCCCATGCTCTGCACTACTATCTGGTCTGGGTAACTGATGGGCCATGTCTACACGGCACTTTTATTTCAAAATAACACTCGTTATTTCAAAATAAAAGAAATTAGGTCTACACGACGTTCTCTTATTTCAAAAGGATGGACCCCATCCTTTCGAAATAAGAATCCTTGTATTGAAAAGGTAAAACCTGCCCCCCCCCCCCCGAAACAGCCGTTATTTCGAAAGGGATATTTCAAAATAACGTCATTAGACCTGTTGTTTCAAAACAACTGTTCGAAACAGCGGTCCAATTGACGTTATTTCAAAACATCCCTTTTGAAATAATGGCTGTTTCGATTGCACGGTTTTCCTTATTTTGAAATGAGCCCTTTCGAAATAAGGGTTTTATTTTGAAATAAGCCATTTCGAAAGGACTGATTTCAAAACAAAACTGTACGTGTAGACATAGCCATGGGGAAGAATGAGAGGGAGCTGAAGGCAAGGCACTAGTGGTGTCATAAAGGGGCGTGCTTCACCACTGCACCCTGTGCCCCTGAGTTTGGAGGTGCCAATCCCCCAGCCAAAATCCCTGGAGCAGGTGCAGAGGACTGTATCAGATGCACGTGTTTCTCCAGCATTTGACTCCTTCCAGATTTCATCATGGGCACGTTCCCAACCCAGCTCTGGGCTCGATCTGAGCCTTAGGTCCATTTGGCCACAAGCTGACTCCAAACACAGCCTTGGGCTCACTCATAACTCACGCTACAGAGCTGCCTTGAAACTTGGCCCACCACATTGCTTCTGAAACCAAGCCCTGAACTCCCTCACCGTGGCATCAGTACAGAAGCCACATGAGTACCTAAAAGCTCTGAAATTCCACTTAGATTTCCTCAAACTCTCCCATGATTGCTAAGAACACAGGAATGGCCAGACTGGATCAGACCAGGCTTCATCTAGCCTGATATCCTTGTTTAGAGCTTCCAGAAACCTGGCAGAAGGCTCTTGTGCGAAAACGTGCACCTAGGGAAAGTTTCCTTCTGACCCTTGTTAGCTAGGTCAACCAGGGCCCTAATGCATGAGGATTAATACTCCTTCCAGTTTTTTATCTAGCGGATAGTCTTGTTCTTCCATGGAAATGCTGATGGAATGTCCAAGTTTACAACCAAACCCCGTTCAGCCATTCCCAGACTTGTTTTCCTGAAAAAGTTTCACGAAAGAAGGAATCAAAATAAAGGCAGATCTGAGCCATTGCAAAGCTCCCACAGAGGAGTCTGTATTGCTTGGAGGCACCTGCACTGCACTTTTGAAAAGTACCATGAATAATTCTTTCTTCTCAAGAGCCTCCATTTAAAGGGGAAATGATTTACTCACTGGGATTCGTTTTGTGGCTTTTCTTTTCCTCTAACCATTCTCCCTTTGCTCATCTTTTTTTTATGATTTATTTGGACTCGTTCCTGTTCCCAACTCCTGGGGACATTGTGATGTCAATTTCCATTATTAAAGGGAAGTGCACTAGGTAACTTCCATAATAGACGTGTGAGCAGCACCAGATGACTTGAAAAGATTTTATCTGTCTTTGCAAACATTTCTGTCATGTTTTCCTTTTCATCTGTGGCCATGATGCTGATCTGCCTCAGGCTGACAGTGGATTCACTCTTCCACCACTTGCAAAGCTTCTCCTGAGTGGCTTCAGTCTACCAGAACGCAAAGCTGACAGTAGGGTTTGAGAGCAGGGCCTTCAGAATAAGCGTCTGTTACCAGAACTAAGCCTGTTAGCCAGGAACAGCATGAGACTCCTAAATATAGCTGTTAGAAAATTTTCCACCTTTTGGAAGAAAGTTGGATCCCAACTAAGTAAAGATTTTGCAGACAGCATCCACTTTCTGTTGAAAATTTCAACTGGTCAAAAGCCGAACACACAAAATATGCAAAAAAGAGTTCAATTTAGAAATGCTGCAGTGGTGACAAGTTATAGGTCAGGGGTCTCGAGTCCCATTCTTGTCTATGGGCCAGCCTCCTCAGCCAGCCTACGTGCCCCAGGATGCACCACAGCCTGGGAGGACACAACATGGCACCAACAACAAGAGATACTGCAGTGTGTCATGGGTGATGTGGTCACACCAGGAAACCTAGCAGTTAGGGACAATAAGAGCCTGAGACTCCTGAACTAAAATTCTCATGAGGCACTGAGGTGACATTTAGTTATCAGATTTTTCAGAATTTGGCTGAAAACATTCTGTTTTCAGTTTCTGGCAAAAAGTTAAACATTTCTAGCAGGGAGGAGGGTAAATAACCATTTTCCAATCAACTCTACTCCTAAACCTCTTCTGCAGACCATTTACCAGAGGGGAAAAAATTCTGGTATTCTCCTAATAAGAGCGAGTTACATCTGCTTTCCTGCAGTGCTTCTACCCTTGGCAAAAAAAAAAATCAGTCCTGGATCTTGGAGTACATCTGAATTTTCCCAGTGGGAGAGAGGCTGGTCTTGTCTCATTGCTAAGCTTTGGATACAGGCTTGGAAGAGCTGTGTTTGAGTCTTGCCTCTGCTACAGACCCTCCATATGACACTGGGTAAGTCTCTTAATCTCCCTGTGCCTCAATTTACATCTGTAAAATAGGGCTATTGAACCCTTCTCATCTGTCTGCTCTATTTACCTGCACTGTAGAAGTTAGAGGCTATTGTTTTCTTATCATGTGGCTGTATAGTATCAAGTCAGATGGTCTGTGTTTTCATTGTACATCTGCTGTAATGCAGACAATTAATTCTAACAAGGGCATTTCCACCCACCCTAAAACCCTGATTTTCAAAGGGTCTTGTCTGCCCCCCAGATATTCCTCAGCACTCCTTGGGTGTGTTGGGATTATTTTGACCCTCACAGCAATGGTGTCAAGAGTGGGGCAGTGGCAATTTTTACCTTGACAGCCTCTGAGCAATCTTCATTCTCCATTAATGTTTCTTGAACTTACTTGTCAGGATAAATCCTGTTATAAGTTCCTCCCAAGAGCTCTTATCCCTGCTGGATTGCTTGTTCTGCAACCTCTGCTGGTCTGTGGTTCTATGGACTGAGTCAGACCCTGGCAAGAGCCTTTCCACTACCAACAGACACAAGTCAATATAGATTGAAGCCCCCTTTTCCCATGCCATTGCAGTTCTCAGGGACTTGCCCATTGGTTTTCTGCTGAAGAAAGAAATCCATGATGGAGATTATGAGCATTTTTCTGCAACTAGCTTATTTACATTCTATCCACCAGACCTAGAATCTCTGGTCTAGCCCCTTTGCCTCTGAAACGGCAATTTGGGATGCAGTCCAGTTCTGTGAAGGTTTGTGTCACCACCTGCTACATAGCCCTGGGATGCCCTGCATCCTGCTACTGTAGCTACCACCATGGGCTGCTCACAACCAGCTCCCAGCATGCAGGTCACCCCGTCTGTGTGCTAGAGAACCCAGGGTCTGCAACTCTGATCCCAACAGCCTATCTACAGCGTAATCTGGCATCCACCATCCTGAGTTAACCCTTACCAGGTGACCCCAGGTTTTCCTCCTACTGGGTACTCTGTAATGTCCAGCCCTGTCCTGGGCAGATCAGAGAAATAATAGGGTTCATTTGTTCTCTAAAGATACAAAAATACCACAGCTTCACTGGGGTAAATATATTCTTCCCTTTAAACACAGCACTGAGTTGGCCCATAGTAAAAATAAAACAACTTTATTAACAGGCCATTGGTTAAGTGATGCCAAGTAAAAGAAATGAAATTTGGAGGCTTACTAGCAATCAAGGTGGGCACATGCATCAAAACATCTAAAACTCAAGTTGGCAAGATGCAGATTTTCTTCAAGAAGATTTCTCATGTATATTCAATTCCCAGAAACTTCAGCTCCCTTTGACTGATGGACCCATCCTTCTCCACTTGCAAAAGCTCTATTCCCTTGTGTCTGACTAGTGAAGGATGCCAAAGACAGATTCTGTCTTTGTTTATATCTTCCAAAGATCAGTGACTTTGCAGAGTTAGGATTACATGCTGCTCTTCCATTCCCAGGGGCTTCTTACCCCTGCTGATTTCTCTGTAAATGGGGCTGCCATTATTTCTAGTCACATTGCTTAATTTCACTGGAGACAAGCAGATAGATGCCAGCCCCTCTGGTTAGGAGAGCTGGTTTCTTTCTTGGTTTGGACACAGAATATAAAATGTAATGTCACAAAGAAATTGTATTTCCTCATGTTTCATTCATACTTCCTCATTAATACAGACATTTCACAACAATATTAATCACCAATGTGACATTAGCCTTCAGAATCAACTTTACATTATTCACTTTTCTAATACAGTAACTTTGCATGCAGTCAGCTTGAGGCTGAAGGTTCAGTCCCCATCTTTATAGATCAGCAAACCTTTGCAATGGGTCTTCTGCCAGACCCACCTTCTCTCTCCTACTGGACCAAAGATACCATGCTGCGTCTTCTCCCCTACTGGACATACCTGGTTTACACACATTCAAGTCATAATTCTAGAACAAATCAAGGATGCTTAATTTACACCATGTGCATATTTCACAATAATGTTAATGATCAGTGAATTGTTAGTTTCCAGATGACATCACAAAGCATATTTTGTACAAAGATTACAGCGGCATGCAGATTGTGAATAGAGGCATGCTTAGTGTTAGAATTTCCTGGAATCTAGTTAGAGAAACTGAGGCACAAAGGAAGCTCTGGCACTGCTTGCAACGGCTCCCCCAAAAGAGACAGCATTACAGTACACTACCAACAAGAGTTCATTTCTTCAAAGTCTGTGAAGGAAAAAACTTGTGAAGTTCAGTATCAGTACTTGCTGGATACTACCATGATAATAGGCCTGGTGATGAGTGAGCCTCAAAAAGTGTGGTCTAGAAATGTCCATGAGGTAGATGATCATCCAGACCACGGGGCCAGACTCCCTGGTGATGGCATTTACAATGGCCCGGGGTGAGAGTGAAATTCTGCCACTCCATGGGGCTGGAATGATGCATCACCTCTATCTCTGTGTAGCATTTGAAGTCATTGCTCCCTTGGATACAGCAACAGCAGCTCCCAAGCTGTCTGATGGAAAAGAGCTTCTTCCCTGTATGATCCTGTTTGCCTTATGTATCGAAGACAGAGCTGCTGGCTTCTGAGAGTCAAACAAGCCAAACTTATTTGAACCCTGCAACTCAAGGGCCGCTCCAGGGATATGTCTACACTAGAGGCTCAGTTAAGTTGACTTAACAAAGTCGACTTAAAGTCAACCTTGTTAGTTGACTCAGAGTGTCCAAATTCCTGTAGACTGCCCACATCCACACTGGCAGCTGCTAGGTCAACTTAACACTTAAGTTGGCCTTATTAAGTCAGTGTAGATGGGGCATAGTCCTTACGTCAACCTTATTAAGTTGACTTAAGGGCTATGCCCATCTACTTAAGTCGACTTAATAAGGTCAACTTCAGCGTTAAGTCGACCTTCCAAGGTGGTGGTGTTGAGTCGACTTAAGAAAGCGCTTAAGTCAACTTTATGTATGCCAAATGTGGACAGAGCTTTTCTTAAGTCAACTGAACAAAAGGGAACTGGCGTTCACTCCTGGATTTGCCTTGGTACCACTTTTCTTCACTGTGTTTCAAGCAGGCACAGCTGTGCAAAACTAGTGATGGCCAGTGTCCCTGCCAGGGTCCTGCCCAGGGTCTGCTGGAGGCAGACCTGAATTCATCTGAGCAGGGAAGGATTTTGTCAGACTCAGAGCCCAGGCTGGGTTGATGGAGCTGCTGGCTCTGTGCAGTGGGCTGGATTTGGAGTCACTAAGAGGCCATAGTGGTTCCACTGACATGAGAGCTGGTGAATAACTGTGAGCAGAGGGAATTGTTAGTCCCTTACTGAAACTCAGAGGGTCTTTTTGGTTGGCATCTCTCAGCACCACGGGGCAGGGCAAGAGTCAGTGAGTCAGCCTGTGGGGCCAGTGGGGATCCGGATGTGCTGGGGGGCAGAGCAAGGGGGAACCTGGGCAGGGCCTGGTGCAGGGAGATGCCAACAGGCCAGACTGGGGGATCATGACCCTGATGGGGGGGACCGATGCTGGGAAGAAAGGCCCTGTCCCTTAGCACCTGGGAGTGGGGTGGCCACCACTGGAACCGGGGTCCAACCTTCAGCACAGCCAGGGCTGGGCAGGGCCTGGTATGTTTGAAACACAGGCTGTGAATGTCCCTCACACCCCAGAGAGGCTGGATGGGGTCCTTGGGACAGTTCTTTTTCCTTATATATTTTCTTTAAATTTATCACTGTTTAATCAAATGTGTTTGTTTTGGACCATGTACGCTGATCAGTGGGTTTGGGGGCACACAGCACAGAGAGAGTACCCCAGGGTGGGGACACCCTAGCCTTTACCCTAAGTGATCACAATTAGGTTAAGAGTGGAGGCCCCCAGGGATCCAGGGCTCAGCCCTGTCAGGTTATGGGGGCCCCACCACACAGGAGAGTGGGAGGGGACCCCTCATGGTCAGGCAGGACCTGGGTAAAGGTAGTGAGAGCAAAGACACAGATTCTTGCACAAGCCAACTGCACCGTGATTGTGTATGAGCAAGGGAGGTTCACCACACCAGCAGAACCATTCTGCCACTCATAATTAACAGATATTTCTGTTCAATGGCAGGTCTGAAAAATTGGCTGGATGGGGGGGAGAAATGGGACTTTTTAACAAATTGAAAACAAATCCACATTGGGATTCTTCCTGCACAGAGCTGCAGATGTGGCGGTCCTGCCCCCTACCCGAGTGTCCTCCTCCTGTGATAAAGAGAGGTTGGGTGGGGAAGAAGGATGCAGGGACAGGGGGGTAGTGCCTCCTGTGGATGTTTTGTGAGTGATGGGGGCTGAATCCACACTTCTCACACAACACAGGGACTGGAAAAGGACCTCTCGGTGCAGTCCCATCAAAGTAGAACAAAATATGGCTTGACATCTGTTCACTTTAAAAACCAGGGAGAATGGATAGATGTCTTTGGCTGAGCTGGGTTCTCCAATGTGTCACTATCAGACTCCATGGCAAGAGGTTCCCTAAGTGACCTGAGAGCGGAGACCATCTCTCACTCTACGTCCGTACAGCACCTTGCACACCGGAGCCTCTAACTGCCACACTACTGATCCTATCATAGTAATGGCAAGATAAAAAGGAGTCAAGAAGTCATCTACCCTAGACCCCTTCACCTATGCCAGCTCTGACAGCTGTCTGTCCAGGCTGCTTTTAACACAACCAATGACAAGGATTCCACACCTTCCCATGGAAACCTGTTCCAGAGTTTAACTAGCCCTTAGGTGTTAGAAATTTTCCCCTACCACCTAACCTCAATATCCCTCTTTGCACATTAAACCTATCACTTCTTATCTGACCTTCAGTGGACATGGAGAACAATTCATCTTCATCCTCTTTATACTGGACTTCCACATAGTTGAGGACTGTTATCAGGTTGCCCCTTCAGTCATCTGTTCTCAAGACTAAACATGCCCAGGGTTTTCACCCTTTCCTCACAGGTCACGTTCTCTAACTCCCTGGTCATTTTTATTGTTCTCCTCTGGACTCTCTCCAAATTGTCCCCATCTTTCCTAAAGTGCAGTGCCCAGATCTAGACAAAGGATCCCCAGGACTGAATAGATTGGGATAAACACCACCCGTTTCTTACAAAAAACACTCCTGTTAAAACCCCAGAAATATTAGCCTTTATGACTCACATTCAGTTTGTGATCCACTATGCCCCCTATATCCATTTCGGCAGGACTATCATGTAGCCAGTTATTCCCCCACTTTATAGTTGTGCATTTGATATTTTTTCTTTCCTGTGTGAAGTACTTGGTGTTTGTCTTTACCAAATTTCATCTTGTTGATTTCAGATGATTTCTCTAATTTGTTAAAGTCATTTTGAATTTTAATCCTGTCCTTCAAAATGCTGGCAGCCCCTCCTGACTTGGGGTTATCTGAGAATTTTAAAGGCATTGTCGCCACTCCATTATCCAAGCCATTAATGAAAACACTGAATAGCACTGGACTTGTATATATGCTCTAGGAATTATTCTGGGGACATTTTATGGCCTGTTTGTACAGAAGGACTCAATAGATGATCACAATAGACTCTTCTGGCTCTGGAATCTCTGGATCTTTGAACAATCGGAGGCTGTCAATCCAGCACGACTCATGCATTCACTGAAAACACTTTGTTTAAAAGCCTCCTTCCTGTGAAAAGGGTCCATAGCCAAAGTCAGCTTGCTCCTTCAGCTCCAAAGAAAAGAATAAATTAGTGGTAAATTCCTCCCCCCACCCACACACTTACCTGCCATCAGCCTTCACGTGGATGTCAATGAGAAAAGACGTTCTCACCGACCTATTTTCCTTTGTACAGGGAGGCTTTGCCTCGTGGCCCTGCTTTTCTTGCTGTGCGGAGCTAGACCAGAGTCCCAGGAGCACTTGTGCGAAACACTGCTGGGCAGGAAGTCTCCTTGAAGGGTCGCACAATTGTGGGGATATAGCTACACCTGCACCTAGTAGTTCTGAATCAACTAGTATCTTAGTGCCAGAAATGCCTCTTGGACTGCCCTACCCAGGATCCTCTTCCATGCTACCTGCAGGAAGTGAACCAATACACATATAGACAAAATTTGACTCTTCTAGGGCTCCCAGTGCCTGCTCCTTCTTGGTCTTTTAAACTGTGAGCATAAGATGTACAAACAGCATATGTGACACTCTCTTCTGGCCATGGGATCATGATAGGGTAATAGCCTGCTACACCTGCCATCAGTGGAGGTATTCTGTCGGCTCAAGATATCTGCCTTGTGGATTTGAAGGCCCCTGCTCCACCCTGTACTGATGCTGCACTTGGCGAGTGGGATGATTGAGCAGGGGGTGTCTGCATTTTGGGGTCTCGTGTTGTCCGGCTTACGGTCAATGTATAGACGTTATGACTCCACCTTCACCACATCATGTTTGGAGAGTGGAAAGTGATGTACGGTGGTTGCATGGAAACCTCAAGGTCTCTGGGTTATTTTTCTTATAGTCCCCATCTCCAAAGAGCCCCCTCAGTGCCTGGTAGAGCACAAGGGGGATGACGAGGGAGTCACTTGCAAAGGAAAGTGATGATGAGCCCAATGCAAAGAAAAGAAAAACGCAGGTGCTGGTCTCAGCAATGGGATGCCGAGCACAGGAATTTCATAGCAGCAGCCAACGCTGAAAGCTATTAAAAATCAGTGCTGTGACGACTTCAGAGTTCTCCAGGCTGCCGGCCAGGTTAGAATGAAAAAGGTGTTGCTCCCCATCTTTAAAGCACCTCTTTGAGTGGAACATGCCTCAACAAGGTGCCTGGAGACAGATTTGACCAGGAGTTGTGATGGAGTCCCCCAGAAACAGAGCTTTGAAACCACTTGGGATGCAGCCAGTTTGAATTATAGTGCTTCAGAGTTTGCCGCCGATCTCCAAACACCAGTGCAGCTGCCTTCTGATCCTGCCTCCCGCCCAAGGGTTCGGCACCCCTGCTTCCTCCAAACTCCCCCCCTACTGGACCTTGGCTGGGACTCTGGGAAGCCCTACAGTTCCCAAAGGGGGCAAGCACCCCACCTAGCAGTCAGAGGTGATTTCCAGCCAGTGTGGAGGTCAGGAAGGTTTAATATTTCCCAGGATCACAGCGTAGGAAGCCTTTGTTTGTGGCTTACTTGGAAATTACAGCAACAACCAACTGGAGAAGCTCAGTTCTCAGGGCCTACTGCCCTCTTTCCACCTTGCCACCCACAGGCTCGTCCCTTTACTCCAACCCAGTCCTTTGTCCCCTTCTTGGGAAAGATGGCCACTCCTCCTGCTCTCCGCCTGCCACAACCCCTTGCAGTTGGCTGAGTCAGGACAAAGGCGTCTAGTCTGCGAATGGGTAACTAAGGAAGGCCTTTCCACCTCCAGTAGCCTCTGCAACCATCACATACCAGAGCCCAACACCCACATGAGTAATGTATTTGGGAAACTGAGGCACACACATGACATGCAGAGAAAACCTCAAGTATGTTTCCTCTTGGTCACAGGAGCTGCAGAGCAAGTGGGTCCAGGGAAAAGGGAGTGAGAAAGGTCTGACTTCTCCAATTATGTGAAGAATAGTACTGGGTCTTTTCTCTACTGTTGGGCTGATTTTTTTATACTATGCCAGTCCCTGCAGAGTCTGAGTTTAGTGCAGAAGTGGAGAACAAACAACAATGTCTCTCCAGACACCACTTTCTTTCTTTGACTTTGGAAGGCAACACAAGGACCTTGCATAGATCTTGTATCGAATGGACAGCCTGGCATACTGATCAGCCTGTTGTGGTGAACAATTTCTGCCAATCCGTGCTGATTAGCAAGCAGGGCCAGGTGAGTTGAACTTGACGATGTCTTTAAAGACGTCAAAAGCAATTTGCTCCTAGTGATGCAGCTGTACAACTTCACTGGCGCAGCAGAATCACTCCAGACATACTCTGGGGTAACTGAGTCAGCACGCAGCTGGGGCCGTGACAACTCAGCCCCTTGGGTGTGTGGTGGCCGTGGTTTATATTAGGGACCAAACAAACACCAACACAGCCCCACGGGGTCCAAGGCTCAGCTGGTATCATGGGACATAGCTCTGGTGCAGTCCACGGGGCTGTGGAGCAGGCTGGAAATGCTCTGGCTGGGCAGCAGGATGGTGGCTTGGGTTGCATTTTGCTGGGGGAACCTGTGAGGTTGACTCAGAAAAGAATTAGTCCCTTGGCTGTTCCTAGTTTCAACACGTTCACTGCATCAAAGAAAAAGAATTGGGTCTCGATACATGCGTATGAGCCATTCCTCCTCCTGCTGGATGGATGGATGGACAGATGGATATTCAGAACAACTGCTGCTGGTTTTCAGCCACTTTCATTCTGACACCAAACAGATCTGCACCACAGAGCTAGGGATCAGCCAAGAGAAAGGACACCCCAGCCATGTCCCTACACTACCCGCCAGGACAGCAGACGCACAGTCTCTCAATGGCCATTAGTCAGGATGGGCAGGGCTACAAAACCATGCTCCGAAATGTCATAGGGCTATAGCAAACTAGGGTTGGAAGGGATCCTGGGAGGAATCTAGTCCAACCCCTGCAGAAAGCAGGACCAGCCCCGACTAAATCATCCCTGCCAGGGCTTTGGCCCTAGCCTCTGTTTGCCAGAAGCTAGAATTGGCACCAGGAGGTGGATCATTCATGGCTACTTGCCCTGTTCATTCCCTCTGAAGCACCTCGTGTTGGCCACTGTCAGAAGACAGGACACTGGGCTAGATGGACCATTGGTCAGACCCAGCATGGCCGGTCTTATACCGCAGTATTGGAGCACTTATGAAAGACAGTCACTGCACCAAAGAACTCACCACCCGTGTCAACAAGGCCAAGACAGGAAGGCCCAGAGCAACAAAGGTATTGAAGCACCAAACAAAAGGCGATCAGGTGCCTCCATCCCTCTGAAGATCCAAGGATGCACTGCCGCTCAGTGACAGCTCAGAAGAGAAACTAGCTCTCCTGTACCCCTCTGTCTAGCCGACCCTCTTTTTGCTGCGAAGTCAGAATGCTGCACCGTCTTTAACCATCCCGTAATCATCACCATTGTCAGGTGGGGAACTGAGACAGATTAAGTGACATGCCCAGGGCCACACAGGGAGTCTGTGACAGAGTAAAGGATTGAACCCCAGGTTTGTACTTTAAACACTGAGCTATCCTTTCTGAACTAGATCAATAGCCTGTTCACACTGCTTAAAGGTCAACTCCTCTAGCAGACTGCTAAGCAGGTTGTAGTCCTGCTAGATGCCCAAAAGGTCCAGGGAATTGGAGGAGGAGTTTTAGAGGAATTTGCTGTGTCTCCCTCCCCTGTAGGACCCAGTGCATGGGTCCCGGAGGATGTCAGCACATCAGGCCAGAGGCACTAGAGCCATGTGGCTCTTGTTTTGCAGTACAGTCAGACCCTCCTAGGCACAATACGAGGGCAGGAGATGGCCTCTGTCAGAGTCCACTACACTGCGGCGTGATCCAGATTGCCCAGATTTGCTCTTTTATTTGCCCCTTTGGTTTTGCTTGATGAGAACATGGCAGCGCTGTGACTCCACCCCTTCGCTGGTGTAAATCAGCAATCACTGCAGAGAAGCCGGTGGATTTAAACTAGGCTAAAGCAGGTTAGGATAGAGAAGAATCCGGCCGTCTGGATTTGCCATGACAGTAGGAACACTTAGCCAGTATCCCTCGGTGACTGTGGCAACAGGAATTATAAACTCCATAGTAACCAAGCCGACTTGTGTGGTACCTACTCCCCCTCGTTATAAGAAAGATACATAATTAAATACAATTAACGGTCACCTAGCTGGCCATGACACTCTCAACTCTGAGCTCAGACCTGTAACACAGGCCCATGCTGCAGGATTGTCTGTCTTTCTTCAAACCACGAACCCAAACGCAGCTTCTCTGTTAAAGCTCCTACGAGAGGCACTTGGGACACAGCTGCCCAGTCTGAGTCCCCCCTGATTGGACTTGGGTGTCCAACGGTGCCCATAAAACCCACCCGTGCCGAGTCACAGAAACCTTTTAACAAAACGTTCCTAATGGCATGGCCTAGGACACCTTTGAAGCAAGGGATCCTTATGCATTTAAAACCTGTCAGTGGGCAACCGTGTTTTCTAGCTGCTCTTTTACATCAGTAGGAGTTTTCTGTCCCCCACAAGGCTTCTGGTGCAGCAGCTACCATCACTACAGGGCCTCTCTACAGCACCTTTCATCTAACTCAGCAGCCCGAGGGTAGGTGTTGTGAACCTTATTTTACAGGTAGCTAGCATCTAGAGCAGTGGATGAGGCCTCAGAAGACCTGGCTGCAACTCCTCGCTCTGCCACGGCCCTGCTGGATGACCATAGGCCACTCAAAGCACCATTCTGTGCCTCGATTTCCCCACCTGTAAAATGGGATGAATGATACCAGCAGTTTGAGATCTTGGGGTGAAAAGAGCTATGTCTTTCAAGGATCCCAGTCCTTAGTGACATTCTGTAGAATGGCCTGGGCTGAGCATAAAACTTGCACTGGTGAACTAAGGACATCTCTGGGTACAGTAATGTTGCACAGTCACTTGATCGCACTGGTATTAGAGCAGAGGTGGACAAAATTGGCTCACAGCTAGGTGCCAGCTATTTTACTTTTGGTCACCTGAGGGGACTCTTCCATTACATTGCTGCAGTGAATCTAGGAGATAGGCTACTAAAACTGGTCACTGTGGTGACCAGAAACATACATTTGTTGAGACCTGTATTAGAGCCAATCCAGTGCCCACAGAGGGCTTGCTCTGCAGTAGGTAATGATGCCAAATGGTGAGGCCTTTTTAATCAGGAATTACTACACCATGTTCCTATGGATAAAGACAGACACTGCTAAAACTATAGATTCATAGACGACTGTGATCATCTACGCTGACCTCCCATGCAACATGGGCCACAGAACTGCCTGCCAATAATTCCTACAGCAGATCATATAGACAAACAGCCTGTCTTGATTTAAAAATGGTCAGTAAGGGGGGAATCCACCATGAACCTTGGTAAGTTGTTCCACTGGTTAACTTTCTTCCCTGATTAAAATTTAAGCCTTATTTCCGGGATGAATTTGTCTAGCTTCAACTAGCAGCCTTTAGATCCTGTTATACCTTTCTCTGACAGATTGAAGAGCCTATCATTAAATATTTGTTCATGTAGATACTTACAGACTGCAATTAAGTCACCCCTTAATCTTTGCTTGGTAAAGACAAACAGAGTGAGCTCTTCAAGTCTTTCATTATTAACCTTGTGTAAATCCACTGACTTCTCCACATTACTACTGAGTCGACCTAACTACATCAGCTATGGCTCTGTGTGGCTCGTGGAAGTGGAGTTAAGTCAGTGTAGCAGGGCAGTTATACGGGTGGAGCCAAGTTTAAGGGTAGACACTTCCACAGTTAGGTCGATGTAAATTGCCTTGCATCGACCTGAATCAGTAGGGAAGACCAGGTCTGTGTAAATCTCCAGACAGGAGAAAGCCATGAACTCTCATGATATGCCGATTTGCAACAGAACTTGCTATCTCCTGCCCAACAGGAAATTCTACCAACACCCTACAGACTACTGTGGGATGCTACAGAGGACAAAAGCTTTTATTGCTCTCTCTTCCCCCTGAAGAAGAAGAGTAGATATCTCTCATCAGCTCAATGTGCAGCTAAGAAAATGTGGCAAGGGGGGATACAAACCCCAGAAAAGAAGGTACTGATTAACTGTGTGCTGCTTGGACTGTAGGGGGCAAGGTTTGCTAGGCATAAGCACAAGATCCCCAGTGCATAGCCTGAGATAGCCCTAAAGATCATCTATGGAAGTAATTATACATTTACTTTCAGGTTACGATTCAGCCACTTGATGTCTGTGTGTGATAAGCTGGAAGTTTCAACAGAGTGTGGCCTCTGGTTAATAAAGAAAGCAAAGCTGGTAGTCAAGCTGTGTGGAAACCTCTTTGTATCTAGGTCAGGAGTCTGAAACCTGCAGCTCTGGAGCTTCATACGGCTTTAACTGCTACCTAGTGGCTCTGGACTCTGGGACCCTTCCTGTCACCAGGGGACCCTGCTGGTGGCCCATGCCAGGCACCAGGCTCCAGCCCCCCATCATCTGGGGACCCTTTTGGGGGCTGCTTCTGGTACTGGGCTTCCTGCCTGCACCAGGGGACCCTGCGGCAGGCACCCTGGCCCAGCTCCCTATGCCCATTGCGACTGTTGGTTATTGCAGAAATGTTTAAAAATAGCTCTTCTTAATTTTTGAGTTTCTGACCTTTGATCTGGCATATATGGCTGTTTTCTTTCATTATCAGCTACTGGTTTAGATGAACTTTGACTCTTTAACATATAACCATGCAGGCCATGTACAAACTGTGGCGCTGGAACTCTGTTCAGATTTCAAATATTCCCACGGGTAATGGTTTACTTATCTCTAGTTGAAAGAAATCAGAGATGCTGAATATAAATATCACACACACTCAGGGCAGCAGCTACATCTCCATCTAGGGAGTGTCAGTAGCCAGCTCTTGGCTCGCAGAAAGAGCTGGCTTGTTTCTTGGGAGCAGAGGGGAGACTCCAGTGCTCCTGGTCAGGCTGGAAACACGGTGAAATCAGTTCCCCAGCCTCAGGAAAGAGTCGTGTGCTGTATACTGCTGTGTGGGTCCCCTGCTGCCCCCTCCAGGTCTGTTAGCAGAGAGGAGCAGGAGGGACCTTACTGG